>BGPR01005623.1:10358-21341 GCA_013235015.1 Araneus ventricosus | reverse complement strand
GAAGAGGATGATCATACTTCTGATCTATACCTCGCGCATCGCCTTAAGAGGAGACTAGTGAATAATATATATTATCTAAGGTTAATGTTGTTATCGAAGACAAGAGTTATTTCATGGAGATAATGATACGATGCTAGTTTGCTCGACATACATTCTTTTGTCAGAATAATATGATTCCAATGTATCATTTTTATTGATAGAGAAAGGCAACCCGAGAAAGATCTCATATTTCTGAATGTTTCGTTATTAATCTTCTTATTCTATTAGGAAGTATACTTGTAATAACATTTCTGTTATGTCGACGAAGATAAAATAAAGAAAATGTAACCTATTACATTCATGGGATATTGAGTGTTTTTATTAACATGGCGTTTTTGGTCTGATCTACCTTCTGTCATGATATTGTTCCAAGAAAGATTTTTGCTTTACATCTGTAAGAGTTAATCACTCTACCTGAAATCTAAAACTGAGATGGATAATGTAGATTTTAATTACACTAATTTATGACTTTTAACATATTTAATTTGATTTTCGGAAACATACATACTGTGTATGTCTTGCTTAGTATGCATTCCGTTCTGTCTTGTTGTACATTTTCTCTGAGAACTGTGGATGTCCTAAAATATTTCAGTGAAGGTTCTTATCTGAAATTAAATATGATTGAGTATTCGTCACTTTCGCTAGTTATGGCACTTGGAATTTAACCGTAGTTAGTGTTTAACACAATTAAACAATGTTCAAACTCTTTTTTGAGTAAACTCACATAATCCGAGCTTATCAGATGGCTCATAGATTTATTAAATTTATATCTCCTTTTAAAACTTCGCCCGAACTTCTGTCTCATAGATCTCACAATTTTCATCTAGCAATTTGATAAATGAGAAAAAAACACTATTAGGCATCTGACAGTCTCCATACCAGCATAGCTGAGTTTCACTCACAGTAACATATTTAACGTACACCGAATTCACATAAATGGCAGATACCATAGGAATAGATTCCCTATCCCAAGATCTACTCTCGAAGACGAAACGTTTGTCTCGAGGCCAACAAAGCTGTTGAAAAATTTAGATAATGTCCATTCATTATATTAGTAATCATGCAGTTTTTTTATAATTATTTCATTTTGGTTTGAAAGTTATTGATTAAAGTCCATTAACATTTTAAATATTAATCAAACAAGTATTCTTTTTAGGAAACAAATTTTCAATTCTTTTCAGGCAGTTTAAATACACAAAAGGTCTGAGATTTTTAAAATAAAAAGGTGTCATATTACTTGAAAACTCAAATACAATAGACGAAGCAGCATTTGCACATATGCTATATAAATAGCACCTCAGCGTATGAAGCAAAAAATTTCCGTTAGGAGCGAAACGGAACACATTACTAAATTCGAAATATGCTGCAATGCTACTTTTGAGCAAAACACATGAGATTCGTCTTACTTTCAATCGTAAAAATATTTGTAATGTTTGTTATATTATGTTAAAATAATATTATTATAGCGTATATTAATGTTAAATGTTTGGAAAACGGTCTCCATTGTTTCAAAACGTAGTTAAAAATTCTGAGTATCATTGTTGATAGTTAATGCAAAGTATTAAATATAAAGGTTGATTTTTCTAGGTTCTAGTTTATTTACAGAAAAATAAAATTATTTTTTGAGAAAATTCCAATGTCACGGCAATTCCCTAACACCATTTAATGACATTTAACTCTACATTACCACATTAATTTATTTCCGAAAGGAACTCTTTTGCCTTTGTAAAATATATTTCGGAGCATAATTTTCAAATGTATTGTATGACTCATTGAAAAGGCAATTTCTAAATAACGATTTTCTGGCATTTCTTATATTTATAAATGAAAGGCAAATACCATGATTCACTGACACACTCATCACGAAATCTCCCAAACCACTGGGACTAGAAACTTGAAATCTGGAAGAACTTTGCTTCTTGGGTAGTAGGTGCTCACTAAGAAAGGATTTTTCGATATTTTAATTAGAATTTAAATTATTTAAAAATTACTTTAAATTTTAACGTTTTTCCGGAATAACTATTATCGCAAAAAAAACCATTTTTACATTATCTTAAAGATAAAGAAATTAGCTTCTCAATGACACCGATCTTATTTCCATGCAACATTTTATTCAATTTTAATTAATATTAGAAAATGTTTTGAAACATGAATTGTAACAATGTTTTTATTGTTGTAATTAAAATTCAAACCATCTCATTATTTGAGCAAATCTTTTATTCTCGCGCTTTTGTAATTGTTACGGTTGTGATAGTATAAATTATTTTCTTGGAAAATTAACTCCAAAGCAGAATTTTCACTTTAGTATTCATTGCATTTCTAAAATATTTTATCGCACCTGCTTCAAAGTAATCTATAATATAAAGCAGAAAATACATGTATCCGTCCGTCTGTCGGTCAAAAGAACTCCTCCTAAACGGTGAACCGTAGCGACATGAAATTTGCACATGACATTCTAGAGAACGTTTCTAGGTCAACGGTGCTAGTTTAAACTTTCAGAGTTAATTAGTTCTTAAGATATTTAATTAACTAACAAAAATTAGCCGCTGTTAAGCCTAATGCTTAGAAGTTTTTTGCCAATAACTTCTGAAATATTTATTAGACAACAATTATTTTTATGCCATTTTAAAGAGCAGAAAAGTATCTTTTTAATGATATTAATTCCATTGCGATAAAGTGTTTTCTCTGAATGTTATTAAGGATTTTAAAATATATTTTGAACGAAATTTCTAAAGATAATTTTTATTCTTATAGAAATAAATTCAAGCCAAATTACTGTTTCTCGCGGGCTTTTGCCAGTGTTAAACTTAATATAAGAAAATTGTTTTCTTTGAGCATAAACAACAAAGTAGACTTTTAACTTCAGGTTTCCGGTAGTCGTATCATTGACAGCTTTTAATACGGTTACACAGTGATCCAATGACGTTAGTGAATTGTTCTCTCTATGTTTTGTTTAATTTTCACAAATTTTAAACTGATCCTAATGAGTGTGTCTGTTAGTCCGGTTCCTATCGTAGGAAGACGAAAAAGGAATGGGAAGAAAAAGATTTTCTAACGGTCTATCTGTCGCAAGAACTCCTCCTAAATGGAGAATAGTCTTGACGTGAAATTTCCAAGTGCCATTCTGGGGTCCGTTCTTAGAATAATTCTAATTTTTCAAACTTTAAAAAATTACTTCCTAAGATATTAAATTAAATAACGAAAACTAAGCCAAGTTTCGGCGTTTTATCTCAGTGTTTCGTCAATAATTTCAGAAAAAATATATTGCACGTAGATTATTTACATACCATCTTAAAGAGCAGAAAATTATCTTTTTAATGATTTCAATTTAAATTTTATTCGTTCTTTTTCTTAATTTAATAAACATTTCAAATTTATTTCACACACAATTTGTAACAATGCTTTCTGTTATTGTAATAAAATTCAAACCATTTATCGTTTTATCAAATCCTTCATTCTGGTATTTTTACCATTGTGAAAGTTATGGTAAAAATATTGTTTTCTTTGAATATTAACAGAAAGGCAGTAATTTTATTTAGCTTTTATTTCGTAGCATATACCTGTTTCAGTATGTTTGCACCACAACACAATGATGTTAATTACTCTCTTTCCGCGGTGCTTCATTGAATTTTACAAATTTTATAATGATCATAATGAGTGTAAAAAATCCTTCAAGATTGTTGATCCCACTTCCTACCGGAGGGAGAGGGCCTAAGGTGAAAAAGATAGAACAATATGAAGGTTTTTTTCCGGTCAGTGACAAAAACACTAACGATAAGAGAATTGTTGTCCGGATAATGACAAAAAAAAAATCGATGGGAGGCTGTCTCTGTTAAACGGCCGCTGGGTTTGAGGGGCATAGACTTACTTACCTTACTCAACTGTGACTTTCTGTGTCTAAAGTTCAGTTTGTAAGTTTCGTTAGCTGTGATGCATCATACATAATTGTATTGCTGGTATTTTAAAATTTGCGTCTTTAAATATTTCACTATCTGCTAAATACAATAAAGTATTCACTTTTTTGCTCATTTCTCCTGAGTTATAAGTGCTGCAACGGGAAATGCTATAATTAATGTAAAATACAAAAATAAAAACTAATTTAAGTTGACGAACTAGCTGGTCAACGAAGCCGGCTAGTATTTTATAAATATGACTTCTAATGAAACAAATAATGAAAAATGTTAAGTTTTTCATATAGCTAATTAATCCCGCTTAGAGCATCTGCGCTAGGTTATTTGCATATCATGATTTTCCTGGCACTTTTAGAGTCAAACTGGCGATTCAACGCTCCAAGAAGATTTGCCAAAAAAAAAAAAGGCACCAAGTTGTAAAGCACCATAACAGAAAAATTACCAAAGTGTGATGTTCACATTAATAATCTCCATGATGACCACCTCAATTTGTGAATTGACACGATTTTCTCTTCGCTGACTTAAACTATTTTGACGTTGATCTAAACATTGCCTGGCTCACCTTAGCCCATCTGCTTCATTTCTAACTGATGTCGTTTGAATAATTTCATCCAAAGTTTCATTATAGTGTAAGAAATATCATGAATTCTTCATCTTAAATTCATTTCTTTTGGAGAAAAAGTTCTTTTACACTACATCCAAAATAGTAACAGGTTATGACTATTGTGACAAACTCGTCTTGTGGGTGTACGTGAATGCAATCCAATAAGCAGGATTTAAAAAATAAAGTTCTTTATTTTTACAAATATTCCAAGCAAAGAAACGTAGCACAAGTATTAACACAGCACTAGTAAAAATTCACAACAGAGACAGCCAATAAATCTCAACACAGCTTTCAAAGGTTTCTTGTTAGCTCACGAGCTTGCTTGCTGATCAAATTCCAACTGACTCTTCTTGGCTTCAGATCTTGCCTTTATACTTTTCAACAGGAAGTGACTTCATTACCTAGGAAGTGACGTAATCTCTAGAAAGTTCATGAAACCAGTAGAAATAGGTTGAAAGTTCGAGATCCTTCTAGAAAATTCCTTTTGTCTCAAAATGGTCACCAAATTTATCGCCAAGTTTGTCGCCAAGATTAGCATCTCAGGGAAACAACTTTATAGCTTTATAACACTATGAAGTTATGACTAAATGAAGGAGGCTACCGATTTTGTTCTGTAAACAAACCGATCCTTGTCATCGGCAAAAGAGAAATCAACCTCTTTTCTTCGCTACATACGTTAGGGTTTTATTTCGACCAAACCTAATTCCAACGCAACAATAGATTGATATAATAAGATCTGTTAAAAATTGTTTTGACCTTAAGTCATTTTGTCAACTTCGTTTTGGAATAGGAAAGGTTTTGTAGAAAACTTTAAGAATAAGCTTCTTGTTTTAAAATTTTGTAAAAGGATTTATATTTTCATCACTATACGTTAATAGCTGCAACGTTTTAAGATATTTCGCGAGTCATGAAATTTCTTTTCTGTTAAATAAGGGGTGTAAATGTTGAAAAAGCTTGAAATTCCATTATCTCAGGAAAAAAGAGAATATACTATGTTTACATGATCACAATACAGCATTTTATTTAATTAGAATCTTATATCTAACGATTCCTTTTTAATTCTAAAAATAACCTTGCGAAGAAGAAAACTGCATTTAAGGATTAAGTTAATATTTTAAATGTCCTTTAATTTTATTGTTTGTTTATTCTTATAATTCAAAAAATCCCATTAAAATTGTTTCTTTTATCTTACATATAAGGTAGTAATAAAAAGAAAGTAATTTTTTCCTTAGTTTAAAGTATCGCTCTTTCTTTCATTACTATTAGTACTGATACTCTTTACTTACGTTTCTTGAAAATGTTTTCATTTGCAATCTATATATTAAATTTTTGTTTCTAAAAGAAACTTGCTAAAATACTTTCTTTTCGTTTTTAGAAAATTGCCAACTGTATTAATTACTGGTAAAGCAACGAAATAGATTGTTTACTTAAATTATATAAACAAATATTTTTAACGCATTTGTTTAAATTAGCAAATGGTTAATTCTTGTTTATAAAACAATTTAGGAAACACTGAATAAATTTTATAAAATTCAGCTTCGCAAGAAAAATATTATCTTATTTCAGAATATAGAAGTATTCTAAATACATATAACATGAATAAACTTATTTTTAATAATGTTTAATTTGCTACTTAGATCGTCAAAACTCCTTTTTACTTGTTAAACGCATTGCCATGATCCTTAAATAATTTTACCTTATTATCAATACATTTAAGCTCTTTTAAATACAATTTTATCTATGAAAATCAATCATCGAATTTTCATTTTCAGAAAAATCGTTAGTAGAAAGTTAAAAGGCTAGAAGTGACAAACAATATTATTTCTTCGAAATACAGACGAAAGAATCATTATTATCGCTTACTACTTCAAACACAATGCAATTTATGTTCTTACTATTTCAGCTATTCACATGTATCAACTGATCAAAAATTCCAAGCGAATCATTTTTTAACCATGGAAACTGAAATAAAGAATCCCATCTGTCAGATGAAATATCTTTAAATAATGCTGTTTATAAAATAAGAGATAAAATCGAGTTTTTTCAATAATAAATACAGTATTTTTCAAAAACATTAACTTTACTTAATCACCCATAATGAAAAATAGCATAATTTGAAAGATAATTAATTTGATGTAATCGAGATTCTGGCACAAATGCTGAAACATTTGTTGAAATCAAAGAAAAAGCATTTCAAAACAGTATAATTACTACAATTAAAGTTATTAAAATTTTTTTCATCAAAAGTAATATTTTTCATACAATATCAATTAAAATTACCAGCATTACTAAAATTTCTAAAGTAATATTTTTCTACATATATTTACTTTTCGCGATCTTAAATAAATAGTTTAGAGGTTGTAATAAAATACCAAATAATTATTTAAGAAGTACTTCAATGTCTGAATTGTTGACTTGCATCAGTAAATCCAAATGTTTCTACGAAATTCTGCGGCACGCATCAAAGTAACATTTATAACCTACGAGTATATTTATAACATGTGTTCAAGTTGAAATAAATTTGAATTTAAGAAATCTCTTGTTTACTGTTTAACTGAGAAGAAATGATGCGCGGACACTATCAATGAGTTTTCCGTAATCTAAATAAAATAAAACCCAAAACCAAAGAATGGGGCATTTCAAAGCAAAAAGTCAAACATTTTTATTCCAGATACTTGAAGCTGCTTGCTTATAAATATTGAGACAGATGAGTTCGCTTTCCTTTTTAAACAAATTTACATCGTAATGGGGAAAATTCATGATTTTCCTGAGAAGGTATTTCATGTTTAATCAGCAATTAAGTTAATAGGTTTGCCGCTGAAAGAAGGGTCCTAAACACATGGGGTGAATTGAAAGGTTACACTTATACTAGAATTTGAAAAGGGAAAATGCGACTGAATAGAAACATACAAAAATATTTCCATTAAAAGTCCTCATCTGCAACTAATAGGAATTCATAGCTCTAGTAGGTAAGTAATGCAAATATATTAATATGTAGAGAAGAGAAAGAAGAGGACTAATTGCATGGAAATAATGAGAATGAATAACATTATTCGGATGTTTTTCATTCAGTTTCATAATACGATGAAAGGGAATGTGTTCGAAAAATGAAAAACTTAAATTCGAAAATATATTCAAATAAAAATTATTTCACATTTTTGAAAACCAATTATCATTCATCTTAAAAATGGATGAAAATCGTTTAAAATTAAGGGTCTCGGAACAAATTGAAATCTTACAAATTGTATAAAAATAATGTTTGCCTGAATATGTGTATAAAAACTCAGAATTCAAGTTTTGGTTATTTAAATCAATTGCAAAGCAATTAAAAGCGGTTTCGATTTTGGTCCCTATGATTAGTTTTAGTAAACTACATGTAATAATGAAGAATGTACATAAAATGCATAAATGAACAAAGTCAAGCGACATCAGGGGCAAAGAATAAAATGCACTTTCTTGCTATAAGGAAATAAAGACATATATTCTCAGTGTTATTTCTGTTGTAATAAAAACACAAGATCGTTGAAAGCGGATATTCTTTGAACTATTTAATATCAACTGTAAGCCATTTAAGTACAAACTAGGGGGTTACATCTCATGCTCGCTCCGCTCGATAACCCCCAAGAATCACGTTGTAATTCTTTCGGGATCACTACATGACCACAGCATGCTTCGCTCGCTCGCCATACAGTTATGCATTTCTGCTAGTAATAGGAAACTAAAAATACATTAATTATTAAAGGTAAATTTAAATTATTTGAAATTGCATGAACTGCTAATGTTAAATTTTCATCAATTACTAAGCACCAAATTACCAATTTCTAACATTAAAAATTTCTAGTACCTGAGAGATATATATGTAAATCTTAGAAAGAAATTTTAATGCTAAAATCAACATTATTTACATCAACCAGAAATCAGTCATTTAAAACTTCTTGGTATACACAATTGACTATTTCTTCGACTGTTTTATTTTCATCAACTTCATTCCACCTAACTTATAAACATGCAACCTTTTCGATGAATTGTTGCTCAGAAAAGCTTCCCCACATGTATACACACTTACTCTAATAATTATTTTTCCCAAGAAAGATATATCTTTTTTTTCGGGGTTGTCTTTTATGTGTTAACCCTCAGAAAATTCGAGTAGTCAAGAGATGGTATAACCCATTTTACAACCTTTTAGATAAAAAAGCACAATTTTAGGAGAAAAGAGGCTTGAAACACGTTCATATTAGCTATTCAAAATTGAAACCCACAATAATTATGTACTTTTAGCTTTTTAAAACTGATAAGATAACCTTTTTCAAAATCTTCAAAAATTAAAAAAAATCTTTTTGCACATAAATTTCAAATATGCAATTTCTGCTTTTCTGAACAAAATTTTCATTAAAATGTTGTTCAGGAAACCTTCCCCTCATGCGTACACTCTCAGTCCCATAATTATTCAGTCAAGAAATGTATAGATTTTTTCTCAGTGTTTAATTTATTTTTTCTGTTATTTAACTGACTCATTTATGTTTCAAACCTCAGAAAATTTGATTTGTCGAGGGATGACATAATCCTTTTCACAAACTTTTAGCTAAAAAAGGATAGTTTAAGGAAAAGGTAGCTTAAAATATATTCATAATCACTATTAAAAATTAAAAACCATAATAATTATTTATTTTTAGTTTTTGATAACTGATAAGATAAACTTTTAAAAAAAAATCCAAAATTTGCTTTCTACACCAACATTTTAAACATGCTCTCTTTTGAATGAAATGCTGCTCAAATAAGCTTCCCTACATGTATACACACTCACTCCAGCTATTATACTTAGTCACTAAATATATAAGTTTTGTATCTGAGTAACCATTATTTTTTAAACTTTAAAAAATTTAACTTGTCGGGAAATGATATAACCATTTCAGAACTTTCTAGCTTAAAAGGACATATTAGGTGAAAAGTGAATTGAAACATGTTCATATTAACTATTTAAAATTAAAATCATAATAATTATTTACTCTTAGCATTTTAAAATTAATAAGATATCCTTTTTGATAATTTTTTTGTTTTTTCCCAATGAAAATCTGCACTCTTTTAAACGAATTGTTGCTCAGGAAGCTTCCCCACAGTACACACTCTAACTCCAATTATTATTTAGACAAAAAAAAGATACAACATATTTCTCTAGGTATTATTTATGTTTTTTTTTAAACTTAGAAAATATAAGCTGTAGAGACATGAAAAAATCATTTATCAGAAACTTTTAGCTGAAAAGGGCATTCAGTATTGAGGAGTCATTCCCTCATTTGTTTGACTTAAACTGTACGACTTAAACTCATTTTGTTTAAACAATCTAACTCAAAAAAAAAAATCAACGGGAGACTGTCTCTGCGAAACGGCCGCCGGGATTGAAGGACGTAAACTTTCTTACCTAATTCAACTGCCACTTTATGTGACTAAAGTAGCTCTATGTGACTAAAGTTGCTCTATGTGACTAAAGTAGCTCTTTGTGACTCTGAGAATATGTGACTGGATTAGCTCTTTGTAACTCTCAGTTTATGTGACTGATTCGCGATTTTGGTTGGGGTTTTTTTCGTGAAAAAAATTCTTGTTTTCAAATGTAATATATTTATTCATGCCATTAATATTGGATACAATTTCTGATAGTAAAAATCTATATTATATGAAACGCTTATGCGTGGCGCAAAAAAATGACCTTTATTTCTTTCTCCCCGTTGGCAACGATCAGTTTGTTTACCAATCTCAACCCTGACGCCAAGAATTTCGCTAACCGAGCTAATCGCTTACGGATTACAGGAGAAGTCGTTACTCTTTTTTGAATTTATTTATTTAAAATTAACTCTTTGCGAAGTTTTGAATAAAATTTGCGTAGAAGAGAGCAGCGTGCAAGGGAATCCCTGGATGAAAGATTTCAGCGAAGATCGGCGAGAAAGCCGCCGATAGGCTTAGGGAGCCAGAGTCTTTTTTTTTGTGATACTAATTGTGTGCACTATTTACTATGTGTAAAAATAAAAATTACAGAATAAAGACCAGAGAACTAATTATACATCAGAAAAGTTCTCTTGCACACTGCTCTCGGAGAATGATTAAAGTTGCATACTGTTTGCAACGTATATATAGAGAGAGATTAGATTTTTTTGCCACCGTGTTTGTACGGACTGTTTTAGCTCATATATATTTTCACTGGAAGAGAATTACCACATGCTGCTAATGGTGAATGATAATGTTGCATACTTTTTGCTTTTCTGTGTAATATTTCATAAAAAAGAGTGCATATTTAAAATTTTGCTTAAAAAAGCAAGGATTTTTGAAATTTTTGAGAAAAAAGCTATCTTATCAATTATAAAAGGCTAAAAGTAAATAATTATTATTAGTTTTAAATTTGAATAGTTAATATGAACATGTTTCAAGCCACTATTT
>BGPR01005623.1:0-10348 GCA_013235015.1 Araneus ventricosus | reverse complement strand
ACTATATTTTTCTTGACTAAATAATTGTTGAAATAAGCATGTATACATGTGGAAAAGATTTTCTGAATTACACTGCATTGCAAAGAGGGCATATTTGAAATTTTGGTGGAAAAAGCAATTTTTAAAAATTTATTTTGAAGATTTGGAAAAAGCTATCTTAGTGGAATGAAGTTATGTTGAAATAAATACTCAAAAGTGTATGCCAAGAAGTTTTAAATTTCTGATTGATGAAAATAATTCTGATATTTAATCATCTTTGGATTATAAATGTTACCTTTCAAATTTCTTTCTAACATTTACATATATATCTGTGCTACCAGAAGATTTTAATTGTAGAAACTGATGAAAAATTAATTTTAGGAGTTCGTGCAATTTCAAATAATTTAAATTTACCTTTTATTAATTAATGTACTTATAATTTCCTAATACTAGCAGAAACGGATAACTACGGCAAGCGTGTGAAGCGAGATGTTTTCACATAATGATCCCGAAAGAATCACGTGATTCTTAAGGTGTCGGTGAGCGGAGCGAGCAGGGGGTGTTATATATATATATAAAGATTTTATAACAACTGTGCTAGGACACCCAGTGTCTTCATGTAGCGAGCGAAGCGAGCAATGTTTGCGTAGCAAGCCCCGGAGGATTGCAGCGCAATCCTCCTGGGGGTTGGCGAGCTTTAGCGAGCAGGGGGCAGAGCCCCCTAGTCTTATGTAAAATCGGGCGATGGTACGAGAAATAGCAAACGTAATTCAACAATTTTTGAGTAATATTTCGCGTGAATCTAAGATCAATGAATGAATTCTCTAATGTACTTGGATAGTTTGTAGGAACCAACTTGAGATTAAAATGATTTTTAAGAAAATCAATTGCCTTCTTGTAACAAAATTTGGAAAATCCAGTTAATATACCGGTCACAACCGACTGATGACGTCAGATAGTTAGGTATGAGAAAGCACGGGAAGCTAGGTTGGTCACTGCGTGCGCGAGCATCGGTCGCTGTGACGTCTACAATATTCTTCGTGTTTTACACCAACTTTGCAATTCGACTGTGACTAAACCGTAATTCCAAATTCCAAAATTCTTTATGCAATTTTGACTGTCACCTTTCTCTGTTAAATGAAACTAAAACCGACTTTCTATGTTATTTGGTTGCGGAACTATAAGCATTTAACTTTATCACGAAAAGCGTCATAATTTTTCATTTCGCGACACCCCATCAGACCACTATGGATGGACGTAAGTTTACATCAAAAATCGTTGTCTCAGACTTCAAATTAAATCAAGAGTGCCGCCGATTCAAACGTAAACAATCGAAATTGCGAGCTGTTGCCAAACGGCAATTAACAAATTCGGCCTGATTTTGCGTCAACATAAGCGTTTTATATAGAGATATATTGCGTCAAATCCATCATTAGTATAGATTCCTTGAGTAGATCGTTTAAAAAATATTTTCATCAATGTAAGCATTCTATATTTGAAGTGCCTTGTTTTCCTTATGATTATTTGTGGACACAAGTAAATTTCATCCAAAGCTATATAACACCATAATTCAGTAATTTTAATTTTTGCACATGTTTGTTTACCTAGGATATAATTCAGAAGCTAGATGCATTTCATGTAAGTAAAAATTAAGTAACAAGTTCAACATAAAGTCTTATTTATTTTAAGAACTTGAGCTTGCAAATGTTTCTTAAAGCCATAAACTGCCAAAATATAAAATTATAATTCTTGCTATAACGAACTCAGCAAAGTAGAATAGTTTAATTAGATATAGTTTGAATGGAAAGAAAAAAGGAAATTTTGAGTTAACTTGTTTGTATAGAATTCAAATATATGCGTCTGCTTTATACTTGGAAAAATTAATGGAATTTCCTAGAAAACCCTGAAACTCTATAACTGAAAACCTGAAATTAATCAGTTTCGGAAATAGTTTCTTTTTAGCCTTCGAGAATTACTGAGCAATATTAACCTTCACCAAGGACATTTTTGTTTCTTTTACCAGCACGTTTGAATCTCAAGAGAACATTTAATATATTGAAGGTTATAAATGATCAGCTTTATTTTTTCTTTAAAGCTTAAATGGTCTTGAATTCTAAATATTATTTTCACGACAGCAAATGAGATGAATAGAATGATTATAATAAATATATGAATTATTTTAAATTAATTAATTTGCAGCTATAGAGAACTTTAACCATAAATCAAAATAAATCAAATGAAAACCGTTCTTAAAAGCTAATGCTTGATATTTTATATTTCTTTGTTCTTGGATAAATTCTGGAGACGCAGTTAACGGAATGCATAGAAGAAAAAGTTATAGTCAGCGATTCTGATTCTCCACTAAAAATAATTTAAATTTTGCGAAAATGTTAATTGCTTTATTTCTTTATGAGAAAGAGAAAAAGCTGTTGTAAGAATTTAATTTTTTCGCATTTCTGCATTAGACTCACGCAGGGATTCGAACAAGTTTGAAATACGAAAATGCAGATTAAAAACTTAAATTAAGGAACTTTTATGAAAAATATAGAATTTTTTTATAAACTGGTTATTGTGTTTTATTTTCTAAAGGGAGATATTATTCTTCCAATATTCTAGTTAAAATATTGTAGCAGAATCTTAACTTTTTAATACTTTATACTCACAAAAATACGCGCCACTTTTCCCTTCCATTTTATGCTAATTATATTTCTTTTTCTGGTGCCTTAAAATGTGTGCTTTATTTTAATCAAATTGTCTGTAGTTGTGTGATTGTCTATTGAACTAAAATTATAAGAAAAAACATCGTAAAAATTCTATTATTTATACACATATTTATAACTATTTGTTAAATCAAATATCTTGAAAAGTTAAGGTTTTGAAGTTTGGCTTATTACCATTAGTATTTATGTTTCAAAAATTCCCATTAAAATTAGTGAATTCTCAAATTTTTTTACGCTCTGCATTATAAAAAATACAAACATTTTCTTCCTTGATTTTATGTATCTTTAACTTCCTTTTCATTCCTTAAGATAATGCTTTACATAAGATTAATGGTCTGGATTTTTTTGATCAACATTTGAATTTTAAAAATAAACTATAAAAAGTTAAAGCGCTATTTCTATATAAATATTTCTTATTTAGTCTGATATTTTTTGTAATAGAAATTTTGTAAAGTTTGTTTAAATTAAATTATTTTTCATTTCTCCAATATTATCCGGGAAATTTTACCTTAGCAGTGAATAACATTCTTGCTAGATTGTATTTAAAAGCAAGTGAAATTTTTTGTAAAATATTTTTGATCACACCGACAAAATTTAAGAATAATATTTTTTCATTAAAGATTATCATATTACATAAATTTAAAAAAGTAATCTCAAATATTAATCCCTTGAAAATATTGTGGTAAAGTGAAGCAACAGTCAATTGTTAGTCCGTATTATTTTAAAATTTGATTATGTAAAATCAAATAGGAGGAAAAATTTAGACTTCCAATAAGAAAAGCAGTCGAAGTAATTCTTGAATTTTTTCTTCTAAAAGAATTCAAGATTTTAAAATTCAAATCATTAATATTAATCTTTTATTTTATTTCGCGAAGTTTATGAAAATATGCGAATGCTAAATAAGTGCGATAAGAAATTGCATCACAAACATGAAATCATGAAATTCTTATCATGAAATTTTTTTTAAATGGGGTGATTGGAACATTTTCAATGGACGTTTATTTATTTTCAAAATAATCTAATGAATATTTTTCTTAACATTAAATTTTTGAAATGAAGTGTACGGGATAAAATTGCTTCTGTTCCTCAGATTATAATATCCTTTGAACCTAATCTAGTAAAAGCAGATTCTTTCGCCATTGCATAGAAATGTGTGAAAATTTTATCGGGAATTTATTTCTAAGAACTGAATCTTACTTACAAGTTAAATAAATCATGCTCTGTTTGATTTGTAAACTGTCTTGTTACATCTTTTAAATGCATTACAACCACCAAAAAAAATGTCACAAACTAAGGTACGTATTTTAGATTTCGACATTTTTAGTTAGATACTTGCATGCTAAAAAATTGGATCGGAACTAATATTTATATAAAAAATCATGTAAAGAAGCATAAAAAGAATTTCTGAATGGTTATTTTTTAAAAATTGGACTATTAATGAAAGGAGAAATTTATATTCTTTGTGAGTTCAAAAGTTGCCGCTTTTTATTGAGAAAAGCAAGGGTCAAAATAAGGAAAACGTTGTATTTCGATCTGCTAATGATTTTTCGTGTTATGTTGTAATGTTCAATCGTTTACAGAGTAATCAATGCAAATAGTAATCAATGCGAAGTTAAAATTATGCAAATAAGCAAATTGTGAGAGCAAAAGAAAAATAAATAAAAAGAATAAAACATATTCGAGTCAACGCTGTCCATCCTCTTTTATTCTATAAGTAAAGATTTCTAAAAAATAAGAACATGAGTTTTCTTTTATAAAAAAAACTTTAATAAAGCTTGAAGCTATTAACGACTTTGAGAATTTTTACATTATATCATCGCTGTAAGAAAGTAAGTTCGATTCATAACCATCCCTTACACTGTTTTTGCGATGCCATAAAAATAAATTAAGTTCATATCTAGCTCATATCTTCAGCTCTCTCCATAAAACGTTACTTGACAAAAGAATTGAATTTCGTTACGCATTAAAAGTGGAGCGTAATCTCTTCGCAACTCCCATTTCTCCTGACGAAAACGGGAAAAGGCTCTAAGCCAGCAACACTTTCCCCACCTAATCCAGTGAACAAAGCAAATTATTCACGCCGAATGAACCCGTCCTATCAAGAGAGGGGACTCGATTCACTTTTATTTCCAGGCATTTTTAGTGAACGTGTCGTTCTCGGGAATTAAGTCCTCCAGTTTTAAATTGGTTAGTTGGAAATGAGCAGCGTGAATTTAATAGGTAGTTGAATTTAATAATGTGGAATTTTCCCGGAGAAATGTCTTCCTCTTTTAATCAGTTCTGAATTGCGCTCTTGCGTTTTGCTTGTTTGCAGTTGATTCTTCGCTAATGCAAAATCTTAGAGGGGAGCAAATTTTAGTCTTCGAAACAAAGAGGTGGTATGATTAAATTGTGAATTAAATTTGAAAATTCAGCGATACTATTGTTAAAGATGCTTTGATGGCCATTCTCTTGATACTAGAAAATCATGACGGGTGCAAATTGCCTTTTCATTTGACAGATTTCCAGACAAATTTGACGTGTTTAAATAGATATATATGCGAGAGAAATGTTTAACACTGATTGTAAACAAATATAAACCTATGTTTTATGTCAAGAAATATGTTTTTTATTTACGTATTAGTTACATATTTCTTTATTCAGAAAACCTCTTGGTAAAAAACATTCGTGTGAAGTATTTTCGTTGTTCAATAATTTTATTTATAATTCAATAACCGTAAATTACTCAACCTTGTCTAACATAAGTCAAAAGTTAAAATTTGAAAGGGGATTCTTTTGCCCAAATTCTAATCAAAACAAAACACTTCTCTGCTTGTCAAACTTCCCAAAAAATATTATCAAATTATATCATCACGATTGCAATAAATAATCAGAACATCGTGGCACGTCTACACCATAAAACACGCATATTATACTGACGTAATTTACTACTTTCTGTAAAAAAGAAACGTAAATTAATTTGGGAAATATATGATTAATATATTTAAAATTTCTCAGGAACTATAGATTATAGCGAGATAAATTTTATATCCAATCCGATGAAAATTTTTATTTCACTATTTTTAAATTATAAAATTTGAAATTAGGTGAAACAATTACTCTTTTAAATTTAAAAATTACTGAAATTTAAATTCTCTAGCTGTAAAATAATGCTGTTTAACATCTCTCAGTGCTATGGCGCGGGTTTTATTGTTGGTGATGTCAGAGCATTACCGAGAAACAGATCTGCGCTATTATATTAGTAATTGGAGTATATTTCATCTCATTCTAGTAGCTCTTTTCGGCTAACTTGAATAGGTGTAGATTTATGTATGATTCAAATGATGAAGCTATTGGTACTACAAAATGATTATAATGCTAAGAATATAATATTCTTGTATATTATATAATTAATAACGATATTTTTATTTAAAAACTTAAACCTACCTACTAATTGATAGATACAAATTTGCAAAATTAGAACACAATAGAAACGCAGAATAATTAATTAATATCAATATTTTGTTTACAAATACAGATATATTTTCTGATTAATAGATATATTTTTCTTAAAACAGCGTCTGATTACAGTACGAATCGATATGCACTTAATAGAGATATTCTTTTTACAAGTACAAACTTATACATATAAGAATAAATTAAACGAATCCAGATGTTTCTTATTTTAAAGACCTGTTTTATGAAAATGTTATAGAAGCATGATTAAACTTGCACTCCATGGAGGCCAAAGCGAAAAGAGGCAAAAGGCACTAGACAGCCTCAACCCTTGTTTGGCTTCTTGAAATTTTTGTGTTGGCTCGAACCATGGTGCCGTTTCGTCCCAACCTAGCATAATAAAATATACAAATATATATGAATAATTTATGTTTCTTATTTTAAAGACCTGTTTTATAAAAATGTTAAGAAGCATGATTAACTTACACTCATGGAGGCCAAAAGCAAAAAAAAAGGGCAAGGCACTAGACAACCTCAACCCTTGTTTGGCTTCTTGAAATTTGTGTTGGCTCTAACCATGGTACAGTTTCGTCCTAACCTAGCATAATAACATATACAAATATATATGAATAATTTATGTTTCTTATTTTAAAGACCTGTTTTATAAAAATGTTAGAGAAGCATGATTAAACTTGCACTCCATGGAGGCCAAAGCAAAAAGAGTCAAAAGGCACTAGACAACCTCAACCCTTGTTTGGCTTCTTGAAATTTTTGTGTTGGCTCTAACCATGGTACAGTTTCGTCCTAACCTAGCATAATAACATATACAAATATATATGAATAATTTATGTTTCTTATTTTAAAGACCTGTTTTATAAAAATGTTAGAGAAGCATGATTAAACTTGCACTCCATGGAGACCAAAACGAAAAGAGGCAAAAGGCAAGACAACAACCTCAACCCTTGTTTGGCTTCTTGAAATTTCTGTGTTCGCTCGAACTATGGTTGATTCGTCTCAACCTAGCAAAATAACATATACAAATTATATGAATAATTTTGATGAGAACGTTGGAGATTTTACATGCTGAATTTATCAGTTGATTATATCATTAAATATATTCTTATATACTTGATTATTGTTTCATATGACCATTTATCAGGACTCATATTTAAGAAAAGAAGAAAAATACACAACTTTTATATAAATATTTTAATTTCTGACTTAATAACTTGAATTTAATCTCGACTCCTCTGTAAATTGTGAAAATCTGAACTCTAATTTCGATCTGACTTTAAACGAAATAAGAAAATTTGCAAATCTCATTTATTTATAAATATTTTGTAAAAAAACATTATTTTTATGGATCTTACAGAAATTTATTTTAATGAAATCAGGCCCACTGAAACCTTTAAAGAAAAAAAAAGGTAAAACTACGTTCCTTAAAGATGCGATCAACTTAGAATTTGATAATTATTCAAATGCCATGCATTCAAAAACTGCGAATTCTTCTTATTTTTTCAGTTTATTAAATAAAGGTATTTAATACCGTGAAAATGAATCTATTTAATAGCATCTCTAATTCAAAGCGCGTGACATTTTAATAAATTTTCGTCTATCTATCAAGGCATTAACGCAAATAGTTAAGTTTTCATTTTGAAAGAACTATCTTAAATGCTTCGAAGAATTTTTTTCTTGTTGAAAAATCTAAACAAAATTCAAGAGTCTTATCGAATCTTAAGAAATACCTGCCATTTAAGTTGAAAACTTATTTTAATGCACGGTAAGTACTTTTATATGAGACAAAAGGTTTGGGGAAGAAGACTCTTAAGCGAAGAATCATACTAAGTCAACATTCTTGCGTAAGGGATTGAATCCGAGCAAATATTGGATTAACAAATAATATTTCCTTTTTCCAAATCTTATTTCAAGTGTGCATTCTAGACCGGAAATGAAAACTCGAAAGAATTCTGATTTCTAATAAATTGAAGTATTCAGATTCGTATTTGCTTTGGTTCTTGGAAACTGTTCTTATTTATTTATATGTATTGTTATACATCAGCGCATCAGACATCGTTGACATCGAAGATTACTATGTGTTTTCATTCTACATAACATGTTTGAGAGTAGTAAGATAAATAATTTAAGGAGTTAAACGAGTTAATATGAAATGGTATTTATCCGGATAAATATTTACTTTTATATAAAACTTTTTAATCATGCAGTTTCGGACAGCTTTTGTCATTGACTGAAAGAAATTGATTGCTATAGTGTTTTGAATTATCAATTTAAAGCCTGTTTAAGAGTGAATTAAAATTCAATTAAAGGTTTTTTTATATTTGAAAATACTTATCAACTAAGTAGTAATGAATAATTAGTTGAATTAGAATGCCTATATCATATATTTCGTACTGACATTTTTAAAGCATAGAAAAGCATTCAAAAGAAAGAAAGGATTTATTTAATCGATTGATTAATATATTAGTTAGACGCCCCGTTTTTGAAATAGATCTAGAGCTTTCTTCTTCTCGTTTACAGAGCATACAAAGAAAAACTACTTTAATCACCAATAGCACAATTCGATCGCGATATTTACAAGAATATCCATGTTTCAAACCTCTCTGAGTTATATGAACCATTGTCGCGATTATTACACAGTACGATAAATCAAAGAAGTAGCTGACAAATGAAATTTGATAAGTGTGATTACCCTCAAAATTGTTGATATGTATCAAAATTTTGCAAAAATTGTCTCCAGAATGTCTGTATATCAGTCCGCAATTATGGTACCTCGATAAACCAACAAGGAACAAGCAGAATGAGTGAAAGAGCTCAATGATTTAGCACAAATTGATTGTTGATTTGTATCAAATTTTTCGAAAATCGTCTCCAGAATGTCTGTATATCAGTCCGCAATTATGGTACCTCGATAAACCAACAAAACAAACAAAATGGGTCGAAGAGCTCAATGATTTAGAACAAAACTCGTCAACCAGTTGTTTTTTTAACTGTCTATTCTTCCGTATGTGAAAGCAAGTACGAAAACCTAAAGAGCTAAATGGATGAATTTTAATCTATAACCTATATAAAAAGAATTGTAGATCCGTATTTATTTTTGGTCTATATCAAGGCTGTCTCTATTTCTTTGCTGATATGTATGTGTGAACAGGATAACTTAAACACCAATAAGCTATATAAATGAAATCTTGTATTTGGACTTGTCACCAAGATCTGCAGTGCATTTTGTATGCAATCAATCAATGGAAAACGTCTAAAAAGTATGCATGATTTTCTTCGCAATACCCCGAAGAAAAAAAGTAAAAAGTTGCTATATTGTATATATATGAGAAGTCAACGACAGAACACCTCCTTTGGTTGAGGAAGAACCTCGCAATTTTCAATTGTTATCATTTCACGAGTTGTTCACTGCTAGGCATCTAAAGTTAAGCACTGTTATTTTTTAAACTTTAATCTACGAACGGAAATACTGAATTTTATGAAAGTTCAATATCCCAAATACTTATGTCGGCAGTGGAACCTCGCTTAACGAGCATAATTCTTTCCAGAATGTCACACGAATGCAAAACACTCGTAAAGCGAAACCATTTTTCCCATACAAATTAATGAAAGAAACGATATTGCGTTCCATACTAAAAATATTTTATATGTAACGTTCATTCATAGAAAATTATATATAACATTGTTAAGGACCCTGAATCATCTTCATCTTTTCTTCCATTGCGGAATGATTCTACCTGGAATGCGAAATATGTTTGCAGGAAAAAATTAATTAGCATTAGTACGAAATAATTAGTTAAATATTTGTGATACATATTTATTTATTTTTGTACTAGAAGGCTTTCTAGAAACATATATTTTTTTCGACGCTTCAAAATCAACGACGCACACCATTATTATAAAATAAATTTGTAGCGCGCATAGACACTGCCTGATTAGGGTGATGCTTCTCAATGTATGACGCAACAGTTTCCTATGCTTTCAGCATTTCTTTTATTGCGTCAGAAGATTGTTGCTTTGCTGTTACCTCCTCCTTCTCTGACAAACTCTCCTCCACAATTTCTTGCTGTGAAAAACAATGAAATTCTTTTAAAACTTCAGTGTTCAGCTCTTAGCTGTGCTCTTCTACAAGCTCAGCGATGTCATTATTATCCACCATCAATTCCATAATCCTGGACAAAGAGACAATCTCATTGACT
>BGPR01005622.1:69362-82100 GCA_013235015.1 Araneus ventricosus | reverse complement strand
TGTTCTCAGCAGATGTTACATTGTTTCGCTGTAAAACTCATAAACGTCCATCTTTGTTATCCATTCTAATAGTGTAATATAAGTGTGTTATGTTCGTGCATTCTCTCCCTTTTGCAGCCATTGTTAAGAAGCGAAAGGGCCTTGGGCATTTTTTTCTAACTAGGTTCGTCTCACCGGGAGAATAATAACAAGTGGGTGAATTAACAGTGCACCTAAATATCGTAACTCTCCGCTTTCTTTTTTCCTTTTGAAAAATCTTTTTGTTGCTGGCTTCTTTTTGTTCCGAAGTATTGATCGATTATTTGTTGCGTGTAATAAAGAGAAAGTTATGTGGATGGATTATGACGTCATATTTATCTTCGTGAAAGTTTCCTAATAACTCCGAGCATAAATGGTAGCAACTCCCATTTTTCAATTTGGTATAAAACTACGATGGACAGTAACAATTTTTAAATTCAACTTAACGCAGTTTGTCAATGAGATTAACTGTACAACGTTTTAATTTTTTTACATCCCCTTATTTAAATGTCTTAATTTTATTGTTTCCAGTTATGATTGAAATATATATATTCCAAAAAATATATATTATTATAAAAGGTTAAATTTAATTTATAGTTAATATTTTTATAGTGTTTTATTAAAGTATTAAAAGTTTAATTTAGAAATAATATTTTCACTTTAAATGTGGAACTGTCTTTAGGATAATGCTCAAGTCTAACAATAACTATAATTATCGAATTGGTATAAGTTATTTACATATCGTTTTTAATCTTGAAAGATTTTGGGGATCCATTCCTCTATTTTTTCGTTTTTACAACAATCGGCTTTCGCAGAGGGTTGGCGCCACAAATCTAGATTAATGCGACATATCAGCTCCCAAGGATGATAAGCATTTGATTGTTGGAATTCCATTTCTAGGTTGTCCTTTTCCATAGTGTAGTAGTCGTTAATCAAACTATCCTTTGTATTTCCTTTTGTGTGATTATTGATAAGGTAATTTGATTTTAATTTTAATTTCTAGATTAAAATTTGTATATATTTAGAATATAGCACATATTTTGATTAATTGAAATATTTAACTAAATGTATATATATAACTTTGTTTATAGGATCATAATTCAAATTTTGTTTAATTAATAAATTTTTAGTTTTTGAATTGAATTTTGATATGTCTTGTTTATTTTTTTGCATGTTCATATATAACAGGTTATATTTTGGTTTATATATATATATATATATCTTCTCAACAAAATTCATGCTATCATTTCTTATTTTTCATCTTGTTGAGGATGAAATAATATTTTCATCTGTTTTACAAGAGTTCGAGACTCAGTTCCAGTACAAAACTTAATCACGGCATTGAGACTGTTATTTATATTACGGTTTCACGTTTGAAAAACAGCATAGATTACTCAAATGACAAAATTTAAATATCAAAGAAACTAAATAGGAAAATGTTTCATTTCATTTTATCATTATCACTTACTGCTTCTTTTACACATGGGAAACATGACTGTAAAAGAAGCAGTGACCGACATAATATAAATTGGTTTAGTTTAGTTAAATTAACGTCCCGTTTTGAAGCAACACAAGATCTGTTTGGGGACGGACGTCGTAATTTTGAACCACTGTCAGATGACGGCGCTCCTTCACCAAACTTCCGCATCATGCCAGCGGAGGGACATTTGCCCCACTACGTGTGATTTGGCGAGCAACAGGCCCACAAGCACGACGCATCTTCAATGGAATAGGGTTTCGAGCCTGGAAGCTTCTAGACCCGGGCTCGAAACCTTACCACTAGGTCACTGCGGCCCCATAACATAAATCGGAGAAAAGGATCTTCATTTTATGATTGCATTTAAAGGATATGCACTTTAATTTAATTTCATATAATTTCCACTATTCTGTTCACCTATTGAGAAGTCAGTTCTCCATCACCAATCCGCTGTAGCCTCTTTATTCAATTAATTATTAATTTTCTTAGTATCCATGTAGCATTAACCTTCCAGCGGGCGCGCGTTTGCAAGAGATACTTGAATTGTGCATCGTATTACATATTTATATCGTTATTTTATATATTTAAGTGCAATTTTATTTATAAAATCTTTGTTTACTATTAGGCTAATAAATACAGATAAAATAAATAAAAGTTGCATTTATTTTTGTAAAATAACTCGATATATGTATGTAATACGATGCACGATTTGTCGTAAAATTTATGTAAGCGCGCCCGTTGGAAGGTTAAATAGGCTCATTTTATGCATCGGATAGCATACTAAGTTTGGTATATAAAATTTAAATGACGAAAATTTTAGGGAGTAGAAGTTTTAACGAATAAAAATACTACTTTTAATGATTTTGAAAGATATTAAATAAGAAAGGCTATCTCAGAAATGAGTAGTAAGAATAAAAGATTTCCTAAAAGGAACCACAGGATATTTAAAATCAGATTAAACTAATGAAAGTAAATTACAATCAAATGAAAGTATTAAAAATGTAACTTGTGAAACTGTGCACTTTGATGCCATGCAATATAGCGAAAACTTTATTATGTTATTTCTCCAAGGGTAGAGAGGAGATTTGATATTTGAACTTTTTAAACCTTTCTGAACTGTATCATTGACTTAACCAATTATAATAACACTTTCTGAATTCAGTTTAAATAAATTTCATAATAATTAACTGCGTAATTATATTATTAATAATAACAATAGTTATAATTATTATCACTCTTTTAATATGATAATAAATATTATTTTTTATTAATTTTACATTATTTTAACTTAGTAGTTCTGGGGAATTTTTCTTTTCATGATCAGAAATGGGCATATTAATAGTAACTAAAAACAGAGTAGCTATTTAAATGTCATAAACAAAACTTATAATAATATCGGACTCATAAAGTTATAAACTGATTTATTATCCGTGAAGTAACTAAGTAACTTTTTACCTGGTTCTGATGCCCTATACATTAGATCCTGAAAGTTTATCAAAAAGTGTTGCAAATAAGAATTTCTGATATAAAATATAATGTGAAATTAATGAAACGATACGTTTTTCTTGAAAGAGAAAATTCGAACTGAACTCATTGGCGCCTTTTTAATATATTATTTTAATAAAGCAATTTAAATTATAAATGGTGAACATAGCGTCATTTAGGGGGAAACGTCCAAGTTTTGTTTCGTATTCGCATGGAATAATTTTTCAGCAAGCTCGAATAAAAGATTATGTAGCGATCGTAGAAACAAAAAAGGCGCTAACATATAGAAGAAAAACTGTGTGAGACATGCAAGTGTTAATCTCTGAATGGAATCAATGTTAAATGAAAGAAAAATATGTTTATCGTCCGTAAGTAAACTCTCCCTATTCTTTCTGTTTTCTGGAATGAATATGAAAAAAAATCATAATTTGCATTTTAACCAATCAATTTCAATAACATATTACGTAACTACGTAACGTAGGAAATAAAAGCTAGAACATTAACTCAACCGAGAAATTTCTTAAATCTTCGTTTCAACAATCAGTGTTGATTTCTGTAGGAAGTTAAGGCAGAGAGGGAAAAAGTAATTCCTTCGAGTCATTAAGAATGTGATAAGGGAAGGTGACTAAAGAGCATTAAATGCATCATCTTTCGCATTATGCTAATTGTCGATTTCGCACTTAAGAGAGCTGTTACCGTGATCACGTGATGCAACCAAAGTAAGTATCTAACCTAACTTGCATTAACCCCACAAATTTCTGCACACGCTGTCCTTGGCTCCACCATTAGCTGGACTTCCCTGACGCACAAGCCATTGACGTGAGTCCTACTTCCTGGTTTGTTCTTCCAATGGGCTATGCATCCCACAGCATCCACACCGCGCCCATAGCTGAGAAAATTCATTAACTGGACGCCCGGAAAAATGTCTGAAAACCTTCCAGTTTTTGAGATTGCCGAAGCTCGTTAGCCGGCGGTGTTGCTACTCTTTCATGCATGACGGAACAATCAATATGCTCCATTCTAGCGAGGAATCTCGCAATCCGCTTGCCGAGATTTGCAGCTAGGAAACAATCGGCCGGCCTTGGAGCAGCGCAAAAAAGAGATTCTTGTTGTTTTCTTGTCCCGGCCAGGAACTGAATGCTACAGCTTCTTCTTGAAAGATAATAGTCGCGGTAATGATAATAATAATAATCTCTTTTTATCAAAGCAGGCCTTGGCAAGCTTTTTCCCCGCCTTGAACCTACCACTCGGCAAGGATACCCAGGGATAAGGTGTGTCCTGAGTTCCAGCAATAGCCGATATTCCCCGACTGGGAACTAACAAACAAAAAGGTGAATAGTTTGTTCGGAGATATATGCCTGTGTGGAAGAAGAAAAGCTGGAAAGAGAAAAAATGCAGCTTTCGACACCTGGAAATGACCTCGTTAAGTGGTATCAATACTCCCTATCCACCGAGTGGAAAAACAAAACAAGAACAAAAGAAGTGGATGACGATTTAGGAATAAATTAGCCGATTTCTCCTTGTGCTCCGGTATATGCAGGAGTTAATTAATGATGTTCAGAGTTGAGTGCTCTGTAAAAGGGTTTGATGATGCACTGTGGGCTCAGGGTGTGATGGGAATATGATCAACAAGAATTGAACTGTAAGAATGGGTTGTGGATCATTTGCATAGGTGATTAATTATTTTCCTTGAGCGCTGAAATGAAGCAAAGGAAATTTGTGAAGCAAACAAAGCTGCTTCATCTGATGGTCTCGCAGGAAACTAGCGCTGACGGATTTGGAACTATTTTTTAGAGATGAAGAAAGACAAGTCGTCGTGTCAGTTAAGATTGTACTTGAGGCAGTGTTTATAGGGTGTAGCTTGCTGGTTTCATGATGAGTGAGGGCGAGGTCGGCTTCTAAATCCCACTTAATAAATCCCCGCCTGAAGTAGTTCAAAACAAAAAATAGAATTTTCGCTACAGTTTGCGCTTAACAAAACCAATTCTGTTTGTATTGAGTTCTAATTAGGTAGTTACTCAAGTTTAGAATTTACCTATGCATTAGCTAAGCAAGTCAAGCAATAAGCTAATTTCAGAAGATTTCAAATTTATTTCATAAAATTTGTACTTTATTAACTTTAAACCGATTAATTACACATTTAAACTAATATAAAGTAAATATTAATAAATCCCCGCCTGAAGTAGTTCAAAACAAAAAATAGAATTTCCGCTACAGTTTGTGCTTAACAAAACCAATTCTGTTTGTATTGAGTTCTAATTAGGTAGTTACTCAAGTTTAGAATTTACCTTTAGATCATTCTATGCATTAGCTAAGTATGGTCAAGCTATAAGTTAATTTCAGAAGATTTCAAATTTATTTCATAAAATTTCTACTTTATTAACTTTAAACCGATTAATTACACATTTAAACTAATATAAAGTAAAACCTTAGAAAAACAGAGAAATAATAGAATGCGAGCTTCAAATCAAATTCATATTTTCATCACAAAACGGAAGAATGTTACATTTTATAATTAAAATGAAATAAATTCAATTCTAGGATATGAAAATCTTATAATAAAATATCGAATTACAATTTCAATAAGAAAAACTCCCGACGAAATATTTTAATAAAAATAGCTCAGTTTTAATAATCATTCTGAAAATTGAAATATCATTTTCCTAAATGCAATTTCCTTCCAACAATAATTAGCTTAAAGATATAAGAAAAAAAAATAAATTTTAATTTTTGATAGGCAATGAAAAGTTTTAAAAGTTCATGAAACAAACAACACTTATTTTGTTAGAAATATAGAAGAGATTCAAACACAGTTATTATTTGGCTGTTCCATGAATTTATAATATATCACCATCTTTTTATTTTCTTGTATATTTTTGAAGAAGAACCAAATTAAGTAAGTTAATAAAATAAGTTAAGTAAAAGAGAGTTTCATAAATAATTTTTTTGAAAAGTCTTGTCTTTAACCTTTAGTTTCAAGCTTAAAATTTAAAATATTCATGATTCTAAATTATAGTAATGGTGTTTATATTTCTTATAGTTTCATTTTTTATTTATTTCAGTAAAATAAATTCAAGAGGGGCCTGAGTAAATTGATAAAACTGTACTATTCATTCGACTGAAAAGTCAAGAGAGAATTATTGCCTTCAACACTGAAGCTGTTGTTTCATGCCAAGATATTATAAAGAAATGGTGAATCAACATCAGGTTTGTCCTGCTGTCATCAAATGTAATTGTGTTTTCACAACTCTCTTCTGCTTGTTTCCATTTGTCAAGAAAAAACCTGATATTGGTTTGAATAAAATATAATCCCACTTGTCACTTGCAAAATTTTTCTATAGACAAGATGGGAATCCCTCCTAAAAATATAGCATCTGTATTTCTACCAGCTGGAAAAACCACAGAAAAGGTGTTTTAAAAGTGATCATAATAAATGCAGACCACAAGAAAATTACCCATCAGAAGACACTTGGAAAACCTCCCACAAACTGATTTCTGAAATGTCAAATGCAGGTGTCTCTGCCTATGTCTCTTGCCTATTGCTAAAATTCCATTGTGACATTTCCAAGGTTGTGGTTGAAATTTTAAAATGTTAGCATCCATCAGCTGTCTCGCATTGCTATCGAAAAGACAGTGCTTGAAAATAGAGTCATTCACTACCATGAATAATTCAGTGATGAAGAAAATTTTCAGTCTTTTATTAATTGCGTACCATTGTATTTTTCTTTTATGCAGTGGTGTTTATTCTTGTTTTTTTCTCGAATTTTTGCTCTTCTCATTCATTCTTAAATCATTTTCTCCAAGAATATCTCAGAGGCCGCCGTGGCCTAGTGGTAAGGTCTCGACCTCGGGACCGAAGGGTCGCAGGCTCGAAACCTGATTCCACTGAAGATCCGTCGTGTATGGGACCTACTGCACGCTAAATCATAGGCAATGACCAAACGCCCTCCCGCTGGTGTGGAGCAGAAGTTTGGAGAGGGGGCGCCAGCTCAGGTGTCGTCCTCGTCATCTGACCGCGGCTCACAATTACGAGGTTATTTATCCTCAAATAGCCCTCGCGTTGCTTCAAAACGGGACCTTAATATAATCTAACCAAGGATAATGCATAATATGCATACAGTGGCTGCTCGTCCATTAGGGTTGCAGAGTTGCAGTCCACTCCTGATATTATTTTTTAAACTTGCATTTTTCGTTTTTAATCTTATTTCCCTACTTATCCACTCTCAGAGTGCAATGACTTCCAAAAATGCAAAAAAGCAACAAAAAATTGAAACGAAGACATAAAATGAATCCAAACGAGGAGAGATACAGGTCTGAGCTGCAAAATACTCTGCCCCTACGAAATCCCTTCACAGCGCAGAAACTCCGGAGAGAAAAAGCAACCCTTTCTGCCTTTACCTTAGACGGACTATGGGCAGAAAGTCAACACAGCTCTGGCTGGCACGGAGCCAACCCGAACGAGGAAAAGATGCACTTTTTAATATATTGGTTTTTTTCCCTCATTCCCATACAAAGTTGTAATCCCATTGGCTGTTTATGGGTTTTGGTTTCGGTTTGTGTTGCGTCAACAGAAACACATCTGGTTGATTGATTATTCGCTTTCTCTTGATAGAAGGCTAGATTTCTTTTGAAGAAGATATTCATTTTTACTTTCTGGTATACGAAGTATACAAAGAGAAAGTATTGTAATCGTCAAAAAATTCGAACTCGAGATTTTGACGAATTTCCACGTTTTAGAATTATGTCTGTCTGTCTGTGCGTCTGTGAACACGATAACTTGAAAACTATTAGAGCTACGTGGATAAAATTTGGTATGTGGTCTTTAAACATAATTTGTAGGTTTCTATCAAATTTTGGACAAAATCCGTCAGCGGGAAGTCTGTCTGTTTGTATGTCCGCGGTCATGCGAACACTATAACTCAAAAACTTGAATAGCTAGATGGATTAAATTTGGTACACAGTTTTATCGTCATGAATGTAGGTCCGTATAAAATTTTGGGGCAAATCCGTCGAATGGTTGAATGTCTGTCGGTCTGTATAATTTACTTTTGAAACCAATCCGTTATCTCCACGTGCATGCGTACTGGAAGCAATCTTCTGTGCACGTGAAAGGAGCGAATTACGTCAGTTTGTCCTTCAGATGGCAAGAGCGGAAAATCGGTTCGCGTCTCTTTGAATTTGATTCTTTACCTAGATATTTTTCAATCACTATAATGAAAAACCTTCTGATAGTCATTGGATTCCGGGTAACAGTAGGCTCGAATTTTTTTAGCCACCCGGGGAAGGAGAAACGGCACCTTTTGGGGGAAGTATACGAGAAAGGGGAGAACACTCCCGCTGGTTGGAAGAGTGTTAGCGAGTGAAGTGTGTATGTGGAGCTTTGATTTTTTTTGTTTCTTTCGTCAGCAAAATCGTCACATCAACATTCACTTAACTTCCTGTCAGTAAAAATAGTAGTAAATGTCACATGCTGATTATTTAACCCTCTCGTACCCAGCGAGGCGGTCCCGGGTGGTCTAAAAATGTCCCCTTAATAGCGACGAAGGCCGGTCTCAGGCGGTTGGCTACTTTTGAGGGGAGTTGAGGTTTTGGGATCGTTTAGGAGAAAAGCGAGGTAGGAGGATCCGATTATCCCTGCGAACCACAGCCCATTTCCGTGCGCCTTAAGGGAGGGCTGTAGCAGGTGGTGGGGAGAATGACCATCCAAGCTGGGAGAGTCCAATTCACGTCGTATTCTCCCAAAATGTCCGGTTTTAAAGGAGTTAGAAGAAAGAAGTCTCTTCGGGATTAAAGGGTTAATTTGTTTGAAAAGCAGGGAATTTCCTATCTGGCTTTGGAGTTAAAAAAATTGGCCTACTGAAATATAAAGTAGCTTTTTAAAATTGTATTCTTTTGATAATTATTATCTTGCAGTCCTCTTCGTTTCTGAGCTCACGAGCCGCCACTGTGTGCATATTCATTTAATATAATATGAATAATCATTTGGTTTCATAGCGATTTTTATGGAAATCGCTATGAAACCAAAACGCCGAGTCTACTGAATCTTCCGGGATAGAAAGAAGAACTGGTAAGAAAAAGACGCAAATATATGCATAGAAGACAGATTATTGCACGAAATACAGACCGAGGAGACTCGGGTTTAAAAAGAAGTTGTTATTGTAATTCTTCTGCATTGATAACACTCAGCCGGTAATAATTGGCGAATAGGTTAATGATCCGAGATCTTGTATTTTTCCTTCTGCCAATCGGTGCATATTCATTTAATATAATACGAATAGTCATTTGGTTTCATAGCGAATTCCATGAAAATAGCTATGAAACCAAAGGCAAAGCGTCAAGTCTACTGAATCTTTCGGGATAGAAAGAAGAACTGGTGAGAAAAAGACACAAATATATGCATAGAAGACAGATTATTGCACGAAATACAGAGCGAGGAGACTCGGATTTAAAAAGAAGTTGTTATTGCAATTCTTCTGCATTGATAACACTCAGCCGGTAATAATTGGCGAATATGTTAATGATCCGAGATCTTGTATTTTTCCTTCATTTCCAGAAGGCCGCATGCTTCGAGCATACGTTTGATCATCCAAGGCGATCTCTCTTGTTTAGATAATGCAAGATAGAATCTTCGGCAACGTCTGTATCAAGGCAGAATCTAACAGGAGATCTGCGCGCCGTTCGTAGAATTGATAATGCATTTACGAAGCCAATTCTGACAAACCTGTGGCTGATATTGGCCTTTGAGAGATAGGGCAAAGATATGAATAATCTGAGAACTGAGTAAATATGATTATCTAAAATATATCTTTCTTTTGAAGATACTTATAAACTTCGCCTCACTCCTTTTTACTTTCTCGTATACGAAGTATACAAAGAGAAAGTATTGTAATCGTCAAAAAATTCGAACTCGAGATTTTGACGAATCTCCACGTTTTAGACCTCCCTGAGTCCGAAAAACACAATTTTCGAATCAAGTATGTCTGTCTGTGAACACGATAACTCGAAAACTATTAGAGATAAAGGGATGAAATTTGATATGTGATCTTTACACATAATTTGAAGGGTTTTTTTTTCAAATTTTGGAGTAAATCCGTCTATGAGAAGTCTGTCTGCGTTCATGCGAAAACTATAACTCAAAAACTTTGATAGCTGGATGGATAAAATTTGATACACAGTTTTATCATCATGAATGTAGGTCCATATCAAATTTCGGACCAAATCCGTCGAAGGATTGATTGTCTGTCGGTCTGTACAATCGCATATTTTTAATCGTAATAACTTCTTAACAAAATTACTTAGATAAATGAAATCTGGTATGTGGCCTTTTTACCTTAATTGTAAATTTGTGACCAATTTTTGTGTCAATCGGTTAAAAAAAGGCGTTCAAATTGTATAATTATTTTTTCTAATCCGATTCTCCGTATGCATGCGTACTGGTAGCAATCTCTGTGCACGCGGAAGGATTACGTCACTTTGTCCTTGAGCCGGCAAGAGTGGAAGCATGTGATAGATGCGTTTTAATCGGTACGCATCTTTTTGAATTTGATTCTTTACCGAAATAAAAAACCTTCTGATAGTCATTGGATTCTGGGTTACAGTGGGCTCGAATTTTTTTATCCACGCGGGGTTGGGAACAGCACCTTTTTGTGGAAGTATACGAGAAAGTTTAGGGGAGACCAATCCGCTGGTTGCATTAATTAAGTTTTGAAGAGGATTTGTTTGATACGTACGAGAAAAACTCCAACATGTTCGATCTAAACATTCCGGGGAAAAGAATTAAAAACACACGTATAAATTAAACGATCGAAATTCTTTTGATCTTTACATGTAACCTATTTTATCCTGGGTGAATATGATGTTCTCTCGAGTAAGGTCGAAGGCATCTACAAAAATGAGAGGACTATACGAAAGATCTGTAACATTTACTACAAGCCAATGGTGCATCAGATGCCTGTAAAACGGATGTAAGGGGAAAATTGGAGACCCGCTTTTATCTCCAGATTATTTTATTTCACATTTTACTTTAAATTAATAATATACTAAAATATTAATTGCAGCCTTTTGCAAATTCCTTAATCAAAATTATGCAATTACTTTCTTTTCATGAAAATTGCTTTCATCAGTTATGTTACTTACTAATGTATTCAGACATTTTGATGCATAGCATTAATATTAAAAACTAGAAAATCACTGTATGACGGTTGCAAATTGCCTCTTCATTCGAGAGATGTCCCGTCAAATTTGGTTTGTTTAAATAGATATATATGCGAGAGAAATGGTTAACATTGATTGGAAACAAATAAAATAAACATATGTTTTATGACAGGAAATACTTTTTTATTTACATATTTCTTTATTCAAACTATATCACGCGCATGATATACCACTGACGTAATTTACTACTTTCTATTAAAAAACGGAAATTAATTTGAAATATATGATTAATATAATTTAAAATTTATCGGGAACTATTGATCATAACGAGATAAATTTCATATCAATGGATAGCAAATTTTATTTCACTATTTTAGAGCTATTAAATTTGAAATTAGAACGACAATTATTCTTTTAAATTTAAAATTACTGAAATTTAGGTCCTCTAACAATGAAATAATGCTGTTTAACGTCTCGCAGTGCTATGGCGCGAGTTTTATTGTTGGTGATGTCAGAGCGTTACCGAGAGATCTGGGCTATTATATTAGTAATTCATAACAGGAAAGTTTTGCTTCTAGATACTTGCTTTAACCAAATGTGTTCATTTATGTACGAATTAACTTTTTTCTTTCGGAAACTCTTTAATATAGGGCAAATAAAAATTAAATGATACCAAAAGAAATATAGCTTATAGGGAAGAGTTTCAGTTCGATAATTTGGATGATCAGTTTATCAGATTTGAAATTACGGCGCATTTAACAATTAACAAATGGCTTATTAAATAAATATTATAAAAATTAACAAATGGATATTGTAATAATAACCCAATAGACCAAAATTCAGGCTGGTACGTGACATCTTGAAATCTGTTCCATCTCATTATATTTGTTGAAACTGCTTAAGTTGTAGAAGTGAGTGATCTCACAATTTTCAAATGTAACAAGATCTTTGTTATTGAAGTCTTGTACTGACAGGTTGACATATTGGCCTTTTTAACGCCAAATTATAGAAATTTGGCCTTTTTTGAAAGTCTTGGCCGTAGGAATTCTCATTCGGCCTTTTTTCAAAGTCCTTGGCCTTAGGAATCCTTATTTGTCCTTAAATTCATTTTTGGCCTCTTTCGGCTTTATTTTCGTTAATGACTTTTAGAACAATTTTCAACTACTTATTCTATTGTTTTTTAATAAATTTTTGATATCACACATTTCAAAAGATATATAATGAGCTGTCAAACGAAATAGCTCCTGAATAGAACAAGAATGTTTTAAATTTCTTGCACTTAAATTTTAGTTTAATAGTAGAGAATTGAACATATGCCTATCAAGTGGGATTCGTTTTCATGAAGGATGACATTTTTCTAATAGCAAACGATGTTTTCAATCAATTTGTGAAATTTGGCCTTTTCGGCCTTATTTTTAAGAAGGTTTGGTCTTATTTTGTTATTTTGATCTGGCAACGCTGTGTACTGATATCATTTAAATTATTCACATAGCTTGCTGAGAAGAATGTGAAGGGTTTTCTTCTTCATACTCTATGCCGGGTTCCCTTCCTTTATTTCCTCTCGTACCCTTCCTTTATTCCCTCTCGTACCCTTCCTTTATTCC
>BGPR01005622.1:54969-69352 GCA_013235015.1 Araneus ventricosus | reverse complement strand
CGTACTCTTCCTTTATTCCCTCTCGTACCCTTCCTTTATTCCCTCTCTTACCCTTCCTTTATTCCCTATCGTACTCTTCCTTTATTCCCTATCGTACCCTTCCTTTATTCCCTATCGTATCCTTCCTTTATTCCCTCTCTTACCCTTTGGTTAATCTTCTTATTTTCGCGTACCCTGCTGTCATATCTTCACCCCCCCCCCCAACCATCCTTCTATACAAAGAAGTTTTTATCATTGATGTTAAGGGTTTGTATAGTGCTTAAAATTTGACATAACTGGAATATAATATGATGTAAATTTTTTCTTTCGATACAGCATACGAGTCCGAATAGTAAAGATGATTTTTCTTAGTTTTACTTTTTCTTAGCTTTTATGAAGTATTACACGAACTTTTTACTATAAAAAATATTACCTTGTCAGTTTTGTAAAGTTTTGCGAGTAAGAATTCTGGACGTGTTTTAGTACGAGAGAGATCCTAACGAATTTATGAATTGCCAAAAGTAGCATTTTGAAAAGATGTAACAGAAGAAAGGGTTCTTGGTATTATAAATTTTGGCATTGATTAATGTTTTGTATCAGTAAATACGTTAAGTAATCAAACTGCTCCGTACGTTGGAGTGTATTTTATTTCCGCTTTATCAAGTATTAAAATATACACGTTGAAAAATAAATAAATAGCTTTATTTCTTTAAATGCAATTTCGGTTTATGATATGGTAAGTTGAACATACAGTAATATTCGTAACGAATAAAAATATATATTTGTAGAATTATTAAAATATTTGAAGAAAAGAAATTAGTTAGATAAAAAAAATCGTTTGGTCATAAAAGAAATTAATTTTAAAATGTCGCTTGGCTGAAAAATAAATTAATTAAAAATAAAGTTTGGCATAATTCTTTTCTAAAGGTTATAAAAACAGTGTGGCAACGATATATTTCTCTTTTGCTAACGTTGCCTAGCAACGGAAAAGAATAATAAATTGAACATGGAATTCGACGTCAGTCAGTGATGTAACGTTTGTGATGTAAGTGTATGTGTTTGTTTTGCATGTTTGTGCTGTGGTAGACGTCCAATAAATATATTATTTTTGATAAAGAAGGCTCTACAATTTTTCATATTATGCTGAAATATATCACAATACCATTAGTGATAAAAAGTGTGAATATACCATTATTGATTAAAATTCTCCGCAAAATTGCAGACTTATAATTATGTTCAAGATGATAAACAATTTATTTTAAAATAAAAAGCAAAAACAATTATGTATTAAATCTTCTTGGAGTAGCTGCTAAATGGAATTTCAATAATGGTGTTCTTTAAAGGTACAATTATTTCCAAAAATAATTGTTATGCAGCAAAATAAATTCGATCATTTTACATTCATTTACAGGCGTTAATAATATACTCATTTTTTTAAAGCTGGTTGTCGAAAGTATTTCCAAATTTCAAATATTTTCCGTGAATTGCGAAGAAAAAGTTGTTAAATATTTTAATTAAATATTAGCATTCTTCTGACAGTAACAAAAGAATAAAAGCGTTGGAATTCCAACAACAACAACAACAAAATCTTCGCACTCTAATCACAGATTTATCAGCCAAAAAATCCTACAAAAACGAGGCAAGAATGTAACTTCCACAAGCAAAGCGTGAAATCCAATCGCGAGTAAACCTCAAATGAATTGTTCCAGTTCTTATTTCGACATTCAGCGCGATAAAAAAACTACCAGGTGAATGACAGCACAAACATCTGTTTGACATTCAGGTTTTGTCTTCATGTCATTCGAAAATTATTTTTAAACCAGAAATTTCGGAAAGGAGTCGAACCGATTACGTCCGGTTGTGTTCAGCTAACCGGAATCCTTGGTGTTCCACGGGTGATTTCAGTGATCGAGTGCGTCCTTTGGAAATCTGTTACAAAAGGTGTTTTTCTTGCGCAAGTGAAAGCATTCGATATCCCTCTTTAACCCCATTGGAGTACATGATTTTGATTCTGATCTGCTTTTCAGACCAGCGTGGTTAATGATGCATGGTCTTGTAGCTGGTCTATAGTTTCAAAATGTAGCGACAATAAAGAACGCAGTGATAGCTTTGCGGGCCCTCAGGCCTAATTCTTACGGACGGATCATTTCGGATCTTAAGTCCTGCATATTAAGCAGGAAAACGGTTGTCGAATAATGATAAATGAGTCCAAGGAATAATATTTAATCACGCAGCCTGACCAATGTGTAAGTGGAGCTTGATTATATTCCATGCAAACCGGTGATTAAACCTGAACCAGCCTACCCCCTTAGGGAGAGCAAAATTTTAAAAAAAAATATTAAAATTAAAATACGGAATGACACATTAAGCTGTTACAAAATAAAATACCAGCTCTGAATTGGGTAAAAACGCAGAAATACTTTTAATAGTAAATTGTTTATTTCGTCGCTTAGCAAGCAAATTCGAAATTTCAGAAAGGAAGCTTGAAATGAATTTTTCGCAACCAATTACGAATACTTCGACATACATCGCACTATTAAGCCAACATGGAGGGACCTCAAAAAAATTCGGCGCCGATGGCCCCATTTTGTCAAAACTTAAGAAAATCTAGTTACTTTAATTAAGAATAAGAACATCTGGATTAACTGTAAAAATATTCCTTCCACATCTTTAACAAGAAAAGCTTCTGTTCTATTTCCGTTCCATGATGTCGTCTTTAGTTCTGGAATTTACATTTGCAAGGTCATTATCATGATCCTTATTTATTCGTTGCGCATAAGATAAAAGGTTCTATAACAATTCAGTCTGTTAGCATGTATCTTACAGCTCACTTGTTATACCATGGCAATATATCTTCTTTCTCCTTTTGAAGTACGCGGAAGAAATTCGAAGGCCGATCCGCACATAACGAGAAACAAAACCAATAGTCCTCGAGAAACGAAGAAAAAGATTTTTGGGGAAACCGGAAGAGTTTTGGCGATGGTAACTTGAATGACCGAGGTTCCTCCGTAGACCACCAACGCCTGGTATTCAAGGTCTGCACATTTTTAATCATCTGTCACAGATTTGTGGTGGCGCCGATAGATTAGTAATCTCTTACTATTTAAATATTGTTATCACGCTAACTATTCTATAAAAACCACGTTGCAAGAAGAACGGAATTGCGCAACATATCCACGCCCAAGTTTTGGTTTAATTGTCATTGGAGAGTGAAGTGTGAAAACGAAAAAGCATAAATTGCGTGAAAATGGTTTACTTGTGATAAAACCTTGATAGAAGAAAACTTAATTTCAAAGAATAATTTATCGACTAATTGATATGTAGGACAAGAAAATTCTTTCGGTGGAAGTTACAAATTGTAATAGTTTTGTAAAAGAATCGTTAAGATTTTATTATTTTTATTATTTATTTTTCTGTTTGATTTTAAATTAAATGATCAACTCGTTGTGAAATTGCATAGTTAAGTGAAATAATTGTCAATGAAACGATGTAATATATAATTTATATTGCCTTAAATTTCTTCCTTCATCCACAGAATTAAAGCAATAATTTTATCGAGAGATATACTGTAATAAATGTATATTTTATCATTTTTCTTTCATTATCTGAAATTTCAAATTAAATTGATGTTCTGGAAAAAATGTTAACAATAAAAATAGTTCTTGTTTGGGAAAAATAAAATCGTTGTGAAATTGCATAGTTAAGTTAAATAATTATCGATGAAACAATGTAACATATAATTTGTATTTCCTTAAATTTCTTCATTCATCTACAGAGTTAAAGCAATAATTTTATCGAGAGATATACTGTAATAACTGTATCTTTTATCATTTTTCTTTCATTTTCTGAAATTTCAAATTAAATTGATGTTCTGAGAAAAATGTTAATAAAATTTTTTCTTGTTTGGGAAAAGTAAATCCCGATTGAAAATCAAAAGTTTACGCAAATTTAAACCACCGATGATTTGAAGAACTGATGTAGTAATTTTTTGTTAAACTTTTTCTTACAGAAGAAGGGAAATAAAAAAATCAAATAAATTCAAGCAGAAAATGAATTGAAAATTTAACATGAGATTATTGCAAAATCTTTTATTTGAAGTTCATATATGTTTAAAACACTACTTTATCTATTTGGTACATAATGAAGATTTTAATATAGATTTTTTTTTTACATTTGCTAGGAATAATCTTAAATTTTTATGCGTTGCGAATTTCTGAACCAGCAACGGTTACTAAACAAATAATTACTTTATAAATCGCAATAAGTGATAAAATTTCTGAGAAGAATTTTTGCAAAGAACAGCTTATTCGTTATTTCAAAATGAATCAAAGTATACATAAAGATTTCGCCGTCCTGTGAAAAGCAAACAGTTGGAATCAATCTATAATCACAAAGAACATCACCCCATCCTGCAAAAGCATCTGGGTAACACATGAAAGACCGGCCGCCACGACAACATAATCAGGCACTGAGGTTCCTACATTATAGCTCCCCATTACGAGCGGCTCATGCAACAACCCCTCGTTTTACCGAGGTACGACCTGTCTTCGGAGATGGGCTCAAAGAGCCACACCACCATTATCGGGTTGGCGAGAGTCAGCTTACTTATACGGCAGCCTCTCATCCGTGAACTCGCGCTGCCCCCCGATGGGGGAATCAATCTATACACACAAGGAACATCACCCCGCCCTGCAGTCGATCAATAAATATTAACCCTTTGAACGGCCAAAATATTTCAGCTGAATGCTTTGAAAACGGCTTCCCTGTAGCTAAATGGTGAACGCAAATTGCAGGAAGAATAACTCACGGACGATGTGAAAACCGGCAGAGTAAGTTTTCCTTCCCCCTGTGCCTATTGTACCGGATAACAGCAGGGGATCATCTTCCCCACTGCCCCGTCGGATACCAGTGGGGCAGGGCCATTCAACGTCGGAGCCGGTTTTAGAGCAATAATCGAAGAACAACTTTCTGCGTCGGAGCCGGTTGAAGGGTTAAAAAACAATACGAGTACGAAAAATCTAAATGAACTGTTAAGGAATAATTGTCTTCAAGCAACAAGTCATGAATTTTTTAATTGTTATTTTTGAAATAAATTATAGGTAGCCCTGAAGTAAGTGTTTTCTTTTCCATTTTGTTTCTTTTCCTTTGATGTGCTAAAAATATAGTTGATTTTACCCAATTCGGTTATTGTTATCAAAATTCTTAAGTCCCGAAGTGATCATATTAAGCGGGGTCTACTATATTATAAACAATATCGAAAAGCGGGTTTTTACCCTCTTGAGCTTTTTATGTACAAGGTGCGTTCGAAAAGTTCGGTGAATGGTCCCATAGTAGAATAACCGCGCTGGTTCGGATGCTGCCCTCACGCAGACGCATTGAAAGAGATGGCAACTAGTGCCCCCTAGCGTCCAAATCACGATATTAAGCGGAAGTGCGCGCTACGACCAATTTAACGAGTCAGTGTGAGAAGGCGCGTCACTGCGAAATGGAGCAACGCGTGAACATCAAGTTTTGCTTCAAATTAGGCAGAACGGCGACGGAGACACACGAAATGTTAGTGAAAGTGGACGCAGTGAGTAAAAAGTGTGTTTTTGAGTGGTTTAAACGCTTTAGAGACGGAAAGGAAGATGTCAAAGATGAGCCGCGTTCCGGTCGACCACCAACAAGCACAACTCCAGACAACATCGAGCGAGTGCGACGTATGCTTGTGGATGATCGACGGCTGTCTATGAGAATGATAGCAGAAGAATTGAAGATAAGCCTAGACAGTGTGAGCAACATTATTCACGAACATTTGCAAAAGCGTAAGAAAAAGGTCTACGCTTTTCCGACATTACTCAGATCCAGAAACGTGTGACAACGGTGCTTCGAGCGATACCGAAAGAAGAGTTTGCTGACGGTTTCCAGCAGCTGTACAACCGATGTCAAAAGTGTATTGTAACTAATGATGATTACTTTGAATGCTAGTAAAGGTATTTTGTTTGTATACATTGTTTCCTTTATTTTATGAGACCATTCACCGAAGTTTTCGAACTCACCTTGTATATATTTTAAAATAAATCTAAATTTTCGACCTACAACTATTTACGAGATATTTTTTATATATTAATCAAACAGAAAGAATATCACATCTGGATTCTCAAATTCTTTAATTTCTGGCTTTCGACATTTACGTTAAGAAAAGGGATTTAATTATAACAGGTTTTGAATGACATTATCTCATTTATCTTTTATCACTAAAAAGCATTAGTTTGCTTTATTTTGTTTGTTCACCTTCTTTATTGACTTAATTGTCATTCTTCGTGTACACCACACCCTTTCATTACGATTGCTTTCCATTCTTTTTAAATGTCAATGTTTTTTTTAAAGCAAGTTATGATCTGTTACATTTTGAAGTTTTTTGGTTCAAAGATAACTGATAAAATCAAGTCACGATTTCGAATGCAAAAAGATGACTTAAATTAAATAGATTTTTATGCATATTTTCCACAGCATTGAGCTAAATATGCGTGAAGGTAGAAAGACCATTAAAAGCCATTCAAGCCATCCTAATGGAATCAGTTCATGATCACGTGATACATGTTTAATGCTCCATACCGATTTATTTGTGCAGTCAGTTGCGCGTCTTGGATGATGGAAAGAGCGTAACACAGCGTGGATGTTATATAACATGCGCAGTTACGTTTGTTATATAAATGGGGCGTCACAGGTACGAATTCTATTACGACCAAGATGAAAGACCTGCGGAGAAGTTTCTGTAACACAACGTTGATGTTATATAACATGCGCGGTTACAATTTTCATATAAATGTGACGTCACAGGTACTGATTCCATTACGACCAAGATGAAAGACCCCTCCAGTCCTCCCTCTGGCGCCACCCCTGCCGGAGAGTAGTCCGGGCGTGTGCTTGAAATCCGGACATTTGGCAACACCATGTAAAATATTTAATTCATCTGCAAGCATGATTCAGTTCAATTCAATAATTCAGCAAGCAAATTTATTAAATTAGCATCGAATTAGACAGAGTCACAGACCTCCACATTCAGGAGGACAGTAAAATTTCGAAGCATATAAAGACAGAGAAAGGGGTTTTTTTACGCATAAATGCTCACCAAAATAATTTAAAAAAAAAGGAAAAGGAACTTAAAGATTGCATTTTAACATAACATCGGTGTAAAAGACTACAGCAAAAGTTTTAAGCAAATATGAATTCAAATAACCATAATCAAAGCATAAATAAAACTGTGCCATTTCTAAAAAAATATCATTTAATAAAAATGAACTGATTTATGACATACGACAAGCATATGGGAGTAAAAAATTCCTGAAAGATTACATCGTAGAAAAGGACCAAATCAGCACCAAAAAGGAAGCATTTAAACATTTACTCACAATGCATGTCATTATGTGCAAAATACTCAAAATATCAAAACCCCGGAAGTGTCCACCAATAAAATGAAAAGAAAAGGTAACAGGTTACTATATCGTCCTTTTTAAGGCCAAATTATGGAAACTTGGCCTTTTTTCAAAGCCCTTGGCTTTAGGAATTTTCATTTGGCCTTAAATTCATCTTTGGATTTTTTTGGCTTTATTTTCGTTAATGACTTTTAGAACAATTTTTAATTATATATTCTAATGTTTTTTAATGAATTTTTGATATTGCACATTTCAAATGATATATAATGAGCTGTCAAGCGAAATAGCTCTTGAATAGAACAAGGATGTTTTAAATTTCTTTCACTTAAATTTTAGTTTAATGATAGAGCATTGAACATATGCCTATCAAGTGGGATTCGTTTTCATAAAGGACAGCTGTTTTTGAAATAGCAAATGACGTTTTCAATCAATTTATCAAATTTGGCCTTTTTTGGCCTTATTTTTAAGAAGTTTTGGCCTTATTATTAAGAAGCTTTGGCCTTATTTTTAAGAATGTTTGGCCTTATTTTTAAGAAGTTTTGGCCTTATTTTTAAGAATTTTTGACATTATTTTTTAAGAAGGTTTGGCCTTATTTTTAAGAAGGTTTGGCCCTATTTTGCTATTTTGATCTGGCAATCCTGAAAGGAAATAATAAAAAAGTGAGAAAAAGAATAAAAGAAAGAAAAACAGCCAGTATATTGCTATTTTGAGTAGAGGACAAGATACATGAGCAATAAAAAAAATACACATCAAGCTAGGAGTGCTTATGAGTGCCTACCAAGTGGACGTTTTGGGAAAGTGCATATTGTTTAGCAACGGATTCCGAAACCCTTCGCGCTTTTGTGCATGCGCCGGGTGGAGTTATTTTCATAAAAATAGGGGGAAAGTGAAGAATGGAAGGGAAGATGTTTACATTTTACTTAGCGTAATCTGACAAAAAAAACTCAAGAAATGCGCTCATATGACTCATTGCCTGACTCCCCTTTCCATTGTAAAATCGTCCAAAAGTGCTAGTTTTGGAATCCGTTGCTAAACAGTATCTGCTTTCATTTCCTATCATTTTATTTTGACACTTGAATTTTCATTAATAATGGATCAAAATATTCAGTACAAACATTTCGAAAATTCTTTTCGAAATCACTCCTACGTTACATTGCAATCCATATTAATAAAATATTTTAAAAAAATAATAGGCGAACAAATCGGAAACGCGGTAGAATTCAGTAAATAGACTTTTCTTGATAAATTTTTGGATGTAGGTTGGAATAGAGAAGGTCGTATAGAAAAGTTGCAGTTTCGGAGAGATTTTCAGAGAGTTTAGAGAATATGGATCCTAATATTTTAAAAGGCAATCATCACTATCCGTTTGAATGATGGAAGTCTAAACAAGTTAGGTAATAGTAATTAATAAATGTATCTGCGAATCAATTTCATTAGCGAATATATAACGGATATATATCTAAAAATTGCTTACGCATCCATATAGATGGTATGATAGTATGTCGTGGCCACTACTTACACCAGTGTTTTCCTTTGAATGCAAACCAGCGAGAGTGGCCTCCCCGAAACTTTCTCGCATACGACTAAGACGAGTGGGGGAAAATGCACCTCGCGCCAGAATTGGGCGACATTCCCTAAGGTGGGGAAAACGGGCCAGAGTTCGCGCCTTTTTTGCGTTGTAGAATGGGGAAAAAAAACCGAATATGCAATTTCAAAGCCTTTTTTCAATCGATTTAAACGAAAATTGGCAACAGAACTACAATTAGGGTTTCAAGACTACATACGAAATTTCATTTATCTAAGTCATTTCTCTTAGAAGTTATAGTCTTCAGAAGTATGCGATTATACAGACAGACAACCCTTTGACGGATCTGTCCCAAAATTTTATAAAGACCTATATTCATGATGATAAAACTGTGTACAAATTTTATCCATCTAGCTATTCAAGTTTTTGAGTTATAGTGTTCGCATGAACTCGGACAGACAGACAGACAGAATTCCCATAGACGGATTTTGTCCAAAATTTAATGGAAACCTATAAATTATGTGTCAAGACCACATACAAATTTCATCAATGTAGCACTAATAGTTTTCGAGCTATTGTATTCAGTCACTCAGACACACAAACAGACAGACATAGTTCCAAAATTGTGTTTTTCGGGCTCAGGGACGTCTAAAACGTGGAGATTCGTAAAAATCTCGAATTCGAATTTTTTGACGGTTAGAATACTTTCTCTTTGTATACTTCGTATCCGAGAAAGTAATAATGCTCTTTAGAAGTTATCGTTATCCTTTTCATTTCTTATAAAATTTTGCATCATTTATTAGTATTTATTAGTCATTCACTGTTGAGAGCATGAATTTCTCGTGCTTGTGGGAACAGCGTATTCCTGCATACGCAGTCAACCTTCTTGCTCATGCGTAGTAGAAAAATTGAGTCCTATAAAGGCTCGGACATTATCTGTTGTCTCTCTCTTCTCGCACTGTTATCAGTTAAGTTTCTGTTGTCAATATCTTAATTTAAATATCATTTACCTTACCTTTATCTCGTTACGTTATTAAAGTTGTTATTGTTACTATGTATATGTTACTTGTTACTTTAGCGTTTAATAATATATCCTCACTCCTGCACGAGCCAGTTAGTACATGCATTCCTGTATGCGGTGTTCGTGTCTTACAAGTTACCTTGAATAAATAGATTCAGTAGCTAGTGATGATAACTAAGTTAGTTTATTACCACCGCATCGAATCCCAAGGAGAAACCTTTAAGCGTACCCTCCTAAATGCTGTTAAAATATATAAGAGGCATTCAGACCAAATTTTTTTTAAAGACTAAGAACTTTATTTGTCGGAAACGGACTTGTTTTGCCGATTAATTATGAATAATTTATTCAATATTTATTCGAAAGACGACATAATGAAAATGTCAACTTAGGCGAGGACATAATGACACTACGATCATTCTCCACTTAGCATAATTATAGGCAGTCGAAACGAAAAATGCATTGCGACAGCAGGGAAAGAAAATTATATTTTTATCAAAATGTCGTAACAGATATCCGACTGAGATTGGAAAGGTATGGAATCATATAATCTGACCTTACTACTTATTTCTTCGTAAGAAGTACTTAACATGTGTACACTCTCTACTTCATCCGACACCCCATGTCCAACTTTGATGTCATAAGACATGGAAAAAAGGAGAAAATTTTATTTTTGGAGGAAAAATGACACCATTATACTTTTTCCTGTGGGAATAACTCAAACAGAACGTGTATGGACTTTTCTACCAACATTGCAGGACTTTCGATGACGTATTACAGTAGTTGTGCTAACGGACCCACTGATATGCTAAAAAGCGTGCAAAGTGAAATTCAAACAAGAGCCCAAATCTTTGTTGGTAAAAATAAAGGTATCTTGTGATAAGTAGTTATTTTTCTCTTTTTAACCCGTTTTAAAATGTCATAGTTCCGGAAATTGAGAATAAACAAATGTGCATTTTAAGCGCTGTGATCTTCGTATTAATGTGCACAAGGTGTCTTTTCGTACTAAATCGAAAACGCTCTACAATTTTGTATTTGACTTTCTTCCATTATCTTGTACCGTTTTCGAGATAGGAACGCTAACGCCGTTGTTTGCCACCAGGCGGCGTTGTAAGCGATCTCACCGCGTTGCGCATGGTCACGTTACTATACCTAGACACCAAGTTTGCGGCAATAGTTGTCGCCGTTCTAAAGTTAATGCGGTGTAGAAGGACTTTAGTGAACACCCTGTATATTTATTATTCATTAAAAATGAATTTTGAACTGTCGAATATTTATTCTGAAATGAAATATGAAAGAAGAAATTCGTCTGTAGATTATTAATTTTACTTATTATAATCTTTTTGCTTTACTTATTTATTTATTTATTTTACCTAAAAAGCACAAATTATATCGAAATATATTCTCATTGGAACAGAAATTTGCTATGTTATTTCGTGCCTCACTTTGTGATTCTCAGATCATATTTTGACATAAAATATTTCTTAGCAACGTTAAAAATAACTTTACAGAAATTTGAATTAGTAAAAATTTAATATGTGTACTAAAAAACTAAATTTGATTAGCCAATTTAAAAGTACTTCCCATATTTCTTTTCAAATTACACCACATTTTTCACTCAGCGTTTCTTTAAATATGGAAGATACTTCAATTTTATTTTAATTTTTATATAAGTTTTTTTGGGGGGAGGGGAGGGGGTTTTCCTATAAAATTAAAAAACGTAAATGTACTAAACGAATGTGAAGAATTGTTTAATTTACAAATTTATAGTAAATTTTCATAAGTACATAAAAATTATTTAATACTTATGCAATATATTTAGATGGTCTTTGCACTGCATATTAAAAAGTGCGATAGGTGCCAGCTTTTATATACCTTTTAAGAAAGCTTGCTGTTGCATTTTTAAAAGCACGTGACTTTCATTTAATTTCAATATACATAAATTCGCTTTAAAATCAATTTCTTGAAAACATTAAAATATCAGAAATCAAGTGAAAATAGATGGTAACAAAACATCTGAAGTCAACAGAAACCCGTAAGATTACAAAATGAAATGGAATAACTTTCCGTCCCTTTTTTATCTTTCATTTGTAGCCAACCAATCTTTCCAAAAAAATCCATCAGCAGATTCCTCAAGACATAATGCTTGTGCGGCGCTGGACTCGGTTTACAAGACGTCTAATCAAAAAATCATTTCGACCTCCACTTCGCACTCGAAAAGCCTCTTGGGTAACTTCTTTTTCTTCTTCTACATTTTCTAGCGCCACCTGGCGAGAAGGCGGAAGGTGGGCATTTGTTTCGGAGATAATTCGCCTCGCCTAGGGCGAGAGAATCTTGAAAATGACTGGGTTTGCATTTATAATCTCACCTAATGTACTCAGGAAGATTTGTTTGAGATCAGACACACCCGAAAAATTGTTTTGTGCATCGGAAATTGGTTTTGAAAATTGTGTGGAGATTATTGCCACCATCGGGCTTTGGTTGAGGTTCATAAGATAGGTGGGAAATTTATTGCTTGAATTAATAGCGTTTTACAAATGTGATTGAAATGAAGTATATTTGCAGAAAATCAATCTTGGCTATATTTATGTGATAGTAAAGGAAGCTTCTGACTATAAATCAGAAACTTATTAGTTTGATGAATGGAGAATTATTAGTTAAGTGTGAAATTTTGTGAAAACAATTTTTTTTTCTCGCGATTTCTGTAAAAAGATTTGGGGTATATAAGGCAGCGGTTCTCAACTTTGAATGTTTTGGGATCGTTTTTTGTACATCAATTTTAATTGCAACTCTACCTCCATTGAGTTTTAGCGTATCAAATAATATCGACACCTCCTTTAATTGCATAGGTTTATCCATTTTTACACATTTTTATTTAACTTGATCTGTTTCATGTTTGTAAGGATGATTTTTCACTCAATTCCTGGTACGCTAAAGCTTCCAAACTTTGACACTTGCGTCTTCCCGATGGCAGTAACGATTTTAATTTTTTTCTGAACTTAATTAATAGTTAATCGATCAGTTTAATCAAATTTTGATTCCAAATGAGTGGCGCCACCTGGTGGTGAATTTAAGAAAATAAATTAATTTCAAGATTCCATAATATCGATAATAATGAATTATAAATTAAAGACTAATATTTAGAGAATAAAATTTTTTAAAAATTCTACTTTTTACTACTATAATAAAAATTTGCTTCTAAAATGAATCTTGATTTGATAAATGATGATTTTTAATAAATTTATTGTAATTAAGAGTGAGAATTAACTAAACAGATTTTATCTTATTTGGTTTTAAATTTTTTTTCTCGAATTTTGTCTCTAAATTTTTTTCATGCAGTGTAGGTTGAGAATCGTTATTGTAATTAAGAGTGAAAATTAACTAAATAGACTTTTTCTTATTTGGTTTCAATTTTTGTTCTCGATTTTTGTCTCTCTAAATTTTTTTCATGCAATGTAGGTTGAGAAACGCTATTGTAATTAAGAGTGAAAATTAACTAAACAAACTTTATCTCATTTGGTTTTTAATTTTTTTTTCTCTGTTTTTGTCTCTAAATATTTTTCGTGCAATGTAAGCTGAGAAACGTTATTGTAATTAAAAGTGAAAATTAACTATACAGACTTTATATTATTTGGTTTAAATTTTTTTTCTCGAATTTTGTCTCTCTAATTTTTTTTTTCTCGCAATGGATGCTGAGAATCTCTATATTTTTGTTCTAAAGTGTAAAATCATTTGCGTACTGAAATAAATAGAGCCCGGGACGTAGCATTTACTTTTTTTCCCTACACTTTTCCTTCATTCGTTGACTTCTGGCTTTAGAAAGGAATAACGCAAAAATATAATCATCGCCCTCCGCCCTTCCTTTGATCCGGCCCTCGGGTACTGTGCCCTCTTGTCCTCCCCTCGCTACGCCACGGTGTAAAATACAGGGTAATTCAAAACGATTGTCTTGATTACAAATAGCTATAGCTATATATTGTAATACTTATTGTCTCTCCATGTTTGTTTGTAAACGTTTGATTTTAAATGCTATTGATTTTAATTTGGTTATCTTTATTTTTTTGTATGTGTTTTGAGTTTTTAATGTTTAGTTTTCTGCGTTTTGCTCTTTAAGTTTTTGCGCTTTGTGTTTTTGCTCTTAATTTTTTTGTGTTTTTATTGTTCAGCTTTTTGTGTTTTTATTGTTCAGCTTTTTGTGTTTTTATTGTTCAGCTTTTTGTGTTTTTATTGTTCAGCTTTTTGTGTTTTTGCTCTTAATCTTTTTGTGTTTTGTGTTTTTATTGTTAATCTTTTTGTGTTTTTTGTTTTTATTGTTAAGCTTTTTGTGTTTTGTGTTTTTATTGTTAAGCTTTTTGTGTTTTTGCTCTTTGGGTTTTTGCGTTTTGTGTTTTTGCCCTTAATATTTTTGTGTTTTTATTGTTAAGCTTTTTGTGTTTTTGCTC
>BGPR01005622.1:41406-54959 GCA_013235015.1 Araneus ventricosus | reverse complement strand
TAAGCTTTTTGTGTTTTTGCTCTTAATATTTTTGTGTTTTTATTGTTCAGCTTTTTGTGTTTTAGCTCTTAATCTTTTTGTGTTTTGTGTTTTCATTGTTAAGCTTTTTGTGTTTTTGCTCTTAATCTGTTTGCGTTTTTATTGTTAAGCTTTTTGTGTTTTTGCTCTTAATCTTTTTGTGTTTTTATTGCTAATCTTTTTGTGTTTTTGCTCTTCATCTTTTTGTGTTTTGCTCTTTAACTTTTTTTTTGAGTTCATTGTTGTAAACGATAGTTTTGAAATTGTTCTGCTCACCCCTTGGAGTTCTTTGTAAATTCTTTTTTAATGTAATTCAGTTTCTTTGTTTTATCTTTCCCCTCTGGCCTGTGGAAGGCCTTACACGCTCTTGAGTAGGCTGGGCCGTGGCTGGTTGTAAATAAATAAATAAATAGCTATAACTTCCTTGTAAACAATGCCAGGAAAAACATTTTAATACACAAAGCTTAAAATTTTATTTGCATATATAATAGTTTCTCTACGTGGATATCCTTGATCACACGGAGAATATTCAAGTAGTAGTCCATTTTAATCCCATAGAGAATTTTTCACTTGATGCTGAAATGAAAAGTTCGATCAATGTTTGTTCATTGTTTTAGTCAAGAAATCGTTAAGACAGTCATATCCCCATGAAATTAAGATACAAGAAGTAGATGGCCACGTCCAGAATTACACAATTTGCTCATTTTATCTTATTTAAATTAATCTTGCTGCTGACTTTAGATTCTGAATGTACGTGCCATAGATCAGTATTGATATAGGCGTTGCAGGTATGCACAGAGAATAAATACACTGGTATCAGTGGCTACCACTGTGCTTCACAATGTCTGGTGTGAATTGGACTATCATTGGTGTGAAATGCAGTGGCGAATCCAGGGGGCCATCGGGCAGCAGCCCTCCCCCCATAGCTAAACCAAAATTTTTTATTTTATTTAAAATCATTACAACTGTTTGTTCTTGATTTTCATTTTTTAAAAATAATAAAGTCGTGACAACATTGCTTTCTGGCTTGACAGGCTCGAATCTTTTCCTACTTTTCTAGTCATTCCACTTGTACTTGTAGAGTGAACGCGGTCGAAAACATTTTTTGGCTAGTTATTTCGTTGTATTTTTTTTAAAAAATTATCGAAAGTTTTGTAGTGTTCATTATGATTCTTATTGCCGGGTGAGGAGAGTCTGTAAGTTAAAGTGTTTTAGTTTACATAAGTCATGAGGTTTGGCAGTCGTCACTACGATACAAAATTTTTATGATCTCAGCCCCCATCCCCCGACAGGTCCGAATCCTGGATTCGCCACTGGTGAAATGACGCGCATGTTGTGCGTGTGTCTAAGACTAGTAATTTGAATTAGCTATTACACTCGTAAACAAAACGTTAAACTTACAAATTTAAATATATATTTTATAAAAGCAATTTTTAAAGACTCACTTTTAATAATGTACTAAAAAGTAGCAATTATTTTTATTTTAATTATTTCCTACTTTTTAGTGACTAATTTATAATTCATTATTCTAAATATTATGGAATCTTGAAATGAGTTATTTCTCAAATTCTCTACCAGGTAGCACCACTCGTATGGAATTAAAATTTAATTAAATTGGTCGATTAAATGATAATTAACTTCTGAAAATATTAAAATAGCGTATTGTTACTGTCCCTACGAAAGAGTATAAAATGTGAAAACTTTCGCGCTAGGAAGTGGATGGAAAATCAATAACAAAATTTCATCCTTATAAACATGAAACAAATAACGTCAAATAAAAGCGGGTAAGAACGAATCAACGTGTAATTGAACGATGATAAGGAGTCGAAAAGTCACAAGGAAAAAATGTCAGAAAAGTGCTGAAAAAGAAAAGAAAATAACTGTTCATTTTGCAAAAAATAATCTGTTTCGAACAGTCATTTCTAATGTATCTCTATGAATTTATTTCACAGATTTTATTCCATTTTCTCCTCGCTTATTCAGAATCAACTTCGCTTCGATCACAATCGCAAATTCTATGGCATTTAAGCATATACTTCTTCAAATAGATCTACTCTCAACGCATTCATGGTAATAATAATTGTGATTCCTAAATGTGGTAAGAACCGCAAAATACTTTGATAATAATAACAATTTGTATATAAGCCTACATGTTTAACGTGTAACTGATATAAAGTATAAATAATATGTTGTGTTACATAAATATGAGGGCGAATAAATCAGTATACTGAAAAATCTGACTTATTAGAATTCTGTTTGCTTAATTTGTCATACAAATTCTGTTTATATAATTTTAAGGCTAAACAAACATTGTACGTATGATGATAAAATATTTATACTTAACTTTTGTGGTTTCACCCACGATAAAATCATAACATTCCAAAATTTTCTGATTAAATCACAAGAGAAAATCATTATATTTGGACATTAAAAATGTCTACTTTAATTATAACATCAAAGCTTCCTGTTTCTTATGATAATAAATCACAGGAGAAATTACTTCTGATGAAGCAGTCGAGATATCTGCTATTATTTCACAATTTTTTTAGGTATAAACTCACGGAATCAAAACAAAAAGAATTTCGGTTAAAGTATTTCCTGAAGTTTCGTCAAAGAAGTTTATGTGCTTCTCTTTTCTTTAGATTAATTTTTTTTCTTCCTATAAAGTACAACATCAATAACAACAGCAAAAAAACATATTTATGCTCATTTTTATTGTCGTTGTGATGTTGATGGAAAGCATGCGAAGGAAACAGTTTTGAAAAATCCTTTATGTTTTCATTTTATAGCGAATAAAGATGATTATCCACCTCTGCCTCGCGCATCCTATAATCAACCCCTCCGCGTTTCCGGTGTCATCCTCTTAAATGAGCGGCGTCCAACCGTGAAGAACGATATTAACAAGCAAAAAGAAAAAAGCTTCCAGCCAAAAGTAATGGTTTGATCCATCTCGAGAATTGGAAGTTTGGAAGGAACGGCCGAAAATCGCCCCAGACGTAAAAATTCGGTATGCAATTAAATGGAAAAATGAATATCATTAGGACAGCATTCAATTACTGTGTCCTTCCTTATTTGTTTGTTATGATACTTAATGCTTTTGTTTATGTTTCATCTCTGTCATTTGAGTCGCACTCGTTGCAAATGGGGTAAAGCATCAAAAATCCCGAAGTCAATAAACTACGATCTCAAGAAAAAGTGAAATACCGAGTGGTAGGAATTAAAGTACGCCTACTTAAAGTACTGCAGAGGAAAAAGAACCGAGGGTCATCAGAACGACAAGTTTCGGTGGTATGCATTCTAAAATATGACAAAACGAATGAAAGACAAAAAAAATCGACGGGAGGCTGTTTCTGCGAAACGGCAGGGGCGTAGATTTACTTATCGTAATCAACTGTGACTTTCTGTGACTAAAGTTGTTCTATGTGACTAAAGTAGCTCTATGTGACTTTGACCTATGACCTATGCTCTATGACCTTTCTCTGTTAAATGAAACAAAAACCAACTCAACTCAATTAAATCGATGGAAAGGACAGCTCAATTAAATCAACAATCGTTAATAATAATTAATTAAGGGCAGTTAATTAATCGATTACTCAACTGTGACTAAAGTAGCTCTATGTGATTTTGACCTATTACCTATGCTCTATGATCTTTCTCTGTTAAATGAAACTAAAACCAACTCAACTCAATTAAATCGATGGAAAGAACAGCTCAATTAAATCAACAATTGTTAATAATAATTAATTAAGGACAGTTAATTAATCGATTACTCAACTGTGACTAAAGTAGCTCCGTGTGACTTTGGTCTCTTATCTATGCTCTATGACCTTTCTCTGTTGAATGAATTAATCTGAATGAATTAATTATTAATCTGTTAAAATCCAGTTAATATACCGATCACAACAAATGCGCGCGCGCTCATCGGTCGCTGTGACGTCATCAAAATTCTTCACCAACTTTGTAACTCGACTGTGACTAAACCATAATTCCAAATTCTAAAATTCTTTTTGTAATCTTTGATGTCTACCTTTTTCTGTTAAATGAAATTAAAACCAACTCTATGTTATCTGGTTGCAAAGCTATAAGCGTTTAAAAGTACCACGCAAAGCGTCGTAATTTTTTCCTTTCCCGACACACCATTCGACTACAATGGAGAGACGTAAGTCTACGTCAAAATTCCAAAAATGAACGTCAGGGGAAGACAGGTGGATAGTCCAAAATAAGCATAATTCAGCCGTCATAAACAAGTCGATGGAAGTCTAGTTGCAAATTGTGAGTGCTATAGGAGTGCAACAGGTACGAGCAATTGCTATAAACACTCAAATGTCTATTCAGTTAATGCAGAGATTGCCAATCTCTTTTGCTCCCGTATCCCTTGATTAGCCTTTTTATTTTTAAGTACCCCTTACTGTCATGTCTCTCCCTTCCTCCTCTCCAACTATCCTTCCTTGCAAAGAGTTTTTATTTATGATGTTATGGGCTGAGACAAACTTAAAAGTCAAACGACTCGAATTATCTTAATATTATGCGTAGGATTCATTTTTAATCATACTTTGTTTTCCAATTTTTGTAACAGTGTTACCTTAAGGCCAAAACAAATGCAAATTGCAATGAAATAAATTCGCATTCACTTATGATTGAAGCTAATAATTAAGGGAAAGTCGGTTATGACGACGAAGAGTCCAAGATGACGAATTGGATTTTTCTCGAAAATTACGCTAGATGGCAGGCACGATCCGCATCATCAGAGACCTCTAGCGACCAGACACCCATGTCTTGCCAAAAGATTCCATCCCGTCATTTGTGTGATTCACAATACCTGGAAATGTGTTTTAGAGTTTTTATAATGTAAATTTTGGTTAGTGCTTCGTAAGGCATAGTGTTCACGGTGTAGGTATTTTTGATTTATACATGTCATATTCGCAAAGTGCTAATCAAAAGCTGTTCAATGATGTATTATTTTAATTTTTATAATCAGCTGATGTCCTTCAATGTTTTTTCGAAATAAAAATGGCGCTGCAGGGTAAGATAACAAATCGGGTGGAGGGTATGATGACGAACCCCTCCACACTGATTCAAGAGTTCGTCGTGCTACCTGAATGCCACCTGCAACTCACTGGAACTCCAGAGAAAAATGGGCATCTCATTAAAAAGGAGATAGAGGAAACAGAAGACAAGCGAAAACTTTGACAGATGAACAAGGCTGAAGTTAATAAGACTAAACGCAACAAACCTTATAAAAATTCTACAAAAAAGAAGAAAGTAGCTAAGTAACGCCCCGACTTATAATGTTTTGAGTCTGAAGACTCAATTCATTCATTTGAATTTCCTTACGTTGACGCTAATGACAATCTGGACCCAGAGGTCCTCGATAATGCAGAACACGGAATTGGGATTCCGGTGTTTTATGTGAAAGCTCAGGCACCATTCCATCTGTACTGGCTAAGACAAAATCCAAGCCCATGGCGATGCGATTTTTGTAATTGATTTCATTTCTTAACGTTTGAATCTCAAATTAATATATTAATTAATATAAAATATCAGGGTCCGAATTTTTCGATTAAGCGTTTGCAACACCGTCGTTTCACTTTCAGGTTTATGCAAATTAGGTATTCGTCATCTTACCCGACATCGTTCGTCATCTTGATTATTCAACTGTGACTTTCTGTGACTAAAGTAGCTCTATGTGACTCTGACCTATTCTTTATGATCTTTCTCTGTTAAATGAATTAATCTGAAATAAATTAATTATTAATCTGGTAAAATCCAGTTAATATACCGTTCACAACCTATGCGTGCGCGCGCATCGGCCGCTGTGACGTCATCAAAATTCTTCGTAATTTTCACCAACTTCGAAGTCCGACTGTGACTAAACCGTAATTACAACTTCTAAAACTATTTTTGCAATCTTCAATGTATACTTTTGTCTGTTAAGTAAAACTAACACCAACTACCTATCTTATTTGGTTGCGGAGCTATAAGCGTTTAACTTTAGCACAAAATTCGACGTAATTCAACAATTCTTGAGTAATATTTCGCGTAAACCTTAGATCGATGAATGAATTGTCTTTGTCTGCGTGCGCGCGCATCGGTCGCTGTGACGTCATCAAAATTTTTCGTGATTTTTAACAACTTTACAGCTCGACTGTGACTAAACCGTAATTCCAAATTCTAAGATTCGTTTTGCAATCTTCAATCTCAACCTTTCTCTGTTAAACGAAACTAAAACCAACTCTCTATATTATTTGATTGCGGAGCTATAAGCGTTTAAAAATACCGTGAAAACCGTCATATTTCTTTCCTTTCCCGATACACCATTAGACCACTATGGAGAGACGTAAGTCTACGTCGAAAAATAGCACGAATAAAGAAATGAAGAGTGTAAAGAAAACCCGTGAATGCAAATTAACAGAACCAGAGACGAATTTTCTACTGAGATTTGCATAGTGCATGCTTGACTAGGATTTAGAAGAAAAGAAAAACTGAGAGTATTCTTCCCTCGACTTTCTAGTATTTCTCGTACTCTTCCCTTGTATGGAGTATTTTATATAGGTCATGTAGTGAAGAGAAGGGATTGTGAGTTTTTAACATCTTCCCAATCACAAATAGAGTCCCAAATTTGCCACAAATTCATAAATTTAGAGTAAAGACACCATAGTAAATTTCATTCGTCCAGCTCGCTTCAGTTTTGAGTTATCGGCTTCACATATGAATATATACCAGTCATAGCTTTGACGGATTTGGTTCAAAACTTGATACATATCTACAATTTTAATGTAAAGATCACATGTCAAGTGCAAAACGTGAAGACACTGGAGTAAGTACAGAAATTAATAGCTAAAAGAGATAAAATAACAATAATAAAAGCAATGTTCTTTCATCAGACTTTGTTTCTAAAGACTGTTTAGATTTCGTTTTTGTGACATGTTTTTGTTCCTATTTTTGTTTCCAATTGTCCGGGATAGGTTCAGCCCACTGAGGAAATATTTATTTGACCTTAAAGTCGTTTTTCCACGACAGATAACTTATCCCAATTTAGAATCCAAAATGGAAAGTGGATTTGGCGAAGTTTTCCATTTGGATTCTTCCTTCCTTGGCTTTTCCAATCGTATGTCGTCAATTTTGTTGTGTTTTAATGTCTATTATAGTTTTGTTTTTCTTTCAATTTTTAAATATCTTTAAAACATGAACCTTTTTCAGTTTTTGATTTGTCGTTTTTTACATCCAAGGAGAGACAAACAGACATTAAACTCGTTGGCAAATCTGGTCCAAAATTTGGTACAGATTTAAAATTTCGCTGTAAAGACCATATACCTAATTTCATTTGTTCAATTTCTTCCATTTTTGAGTTACCGTGTTCACATAATGCACCCAGACATTATAAAAATGAGTTTTTTTCGAACTCAGGAAGCTCTAAAACGTAGAGATTCATCAAAATATCGAGGTCGAGCTTTTTATCAATTGCAAATACTTTCTTTTTGTATATGAGAAAGTAGAGCAAGTTGTAATCTTTCTTTTGAAATATCTTCCTCATTGAATGTAATAGAACTAAGCTCATTTGGGGTAATGTAAACATAAATCTATGCAACTGCTTTAGTAAGAACTGTTCTCCATAGCTCTATTTTTTAACGTATCGATATACCACAAGAATCATAACATTTGCTTTAAAAGTAAAATTTCTACATTGAAACTTAGAGTGGTTACAGGGATAAAAGCAGAGGATTTATTCTCTTATTTTACCAACAGGGAAACAGGATGGTCGCTTGATTTCAAATTATTTTTTGAAAGGCTGTTTCGTCAATGTTAATCTAATTACCAGTTTAAATACAATTACAGTTCTGTCAGCCATGTCACCTTCAGTGAAATGTTAAGTTAAATGCCGTGGTTTTATTTAAGAAATAGTGCCAAATGCTACTGGGACACTTCGCATAGAAAAATGAAGCAATTCGCAAAGCCGAATTTTTGCTCGGAATTCATATGCTCAGAAACGGAAAATAGATCATGTCTTCCAAACTTTTTGCGCAAATAGGCGTTACGCTCTTGACGTGTGTCACGTGAGCATGGGTTGACTGCATTAGAAGCAATTTTACAAAAGGAAAACGTCTATTTTATGTATTTCGTGTTCATTATTGAAAACTACACCGTGATAGATATGGTTTGCCATGCAAAGATCAATCACCTGAAATTGACTTCACAACAACTGACTAATAATAAAAGAGATGCAACGGATTCCAAAATTATATTTGCCCTACACATTTGATGTGCATGAGTATGAATTGGCGCTATTGACAGTCAACGCTTAACGCCGAGGGTTTGAACACATATGGTTATCATATTTTCAATTTTAGTGATTTCTTTAAAAGTTTAGTCGACGAATATCTTGAATTTTTTTAATAATTTCATTAAATCGATAAATAGTAAAATTATGGGATGATTTAACAATATTAGTATTCACTTACTTTTTTAAAAGATATCGTTCGTTTTATTATCATAAAGAATTGAGATTGTATCTTTTTTCAATTTTAAACATAAATTTTAAAAGAACTTGGTTTTTTATTCCAATCAAAGTAGTTTTCTACGGATCTTCTCTTCTTATCTCTTCTTAAGGGTATCTATATTTACTATTTGCTTATAATTTATTTTGATACCTTTTTTTTACCTTTATCTAAATAAATATCTGTATTTTTATTTAGATAAAGGTAGAAAGGGAACTACTGTTGATGGATTAGAATTCTTAATCTCAAAGTGTACGTCACATATGTCATATTTCATCATTGAAAAAACTATAAATTCGTTTTTATAGTTTTGAACAAACACAACACAAAACAAACATAACACAAATAAATAAATTAATATCATAAACTAAGTTAGGCATTTTTATTAAGTGAAAAATTCGCAGGCTTTATTCCTCAGGATTGAATTATTGTCGAGCTAATTTAAATACGCTCAAAAAATTTGAAAGACATTTGTCGTTTAACATTTCTCGGAAATAAATAAATTCAATCCTGTTTCAGTTTTTCTCAAGTGAAGCGTAGATTGAAATGAAAATATATTAATCTATTAATTTCCTTGAATATAAAATGCCAACTTTTTGCGGTACAACATTTCTTATAGAACCAAATTTAAAGCTAAAAAAAGACGTTAACAGCTTTAATGATATATTTCTATCTTTATTAAATAAATCGAGGAAAATGGCAAAATAATTAATTGTATTTGAAAAATATATTTTTTATAAACACATTTATCAAGTCTCATATAATTTATCCATCAACCTTAAGGAATCCAAAACAAAAAATAAAAGAATAAATAATTTTATCAATCAAATTTTTATTTATTTTTTAGCTTCAGCTCTGATTAACGCTTTCAATATCAATTATATAATTATCTTCATATTAATAAAAAGTATGTGTGAACGTGAAATGTGTCGTTTGTAACATAGATCTCCAGTCTCCTTTATATTTGAATTTTCTTTTCTTCTGTCTAATTCGATGATCATTCCATTTTAGGAATGCTGTATTATGTCGGTTGAAATTAGAAAACGTGTGAAATGTTTTAATATTTTATAAGTAATTTATTCATGTACTATTTAACAAAAATATAAAGAAGGACAAATTATAAATTCAAAAATTCATTAATTTGATGCTCATGTCTGGTTTGCCGAAATGCTTTATAGCAAAGGTTGTTAGACTTTTCAAAATCTCGATGTTATTTCTGATGTAAAGTATATTTCGCCCCAAATGTGCATATAAGTAGGAAAATAGAATAGATCAAAGAATTATATAACCAATGATCAAATTATAGAAATTTAGTTAAGTACAGTAAAATTTCTCCAAGCTGTCACCCCTGCATTGAGAGTAAACTCAACCTTCTAGAGTGCAAGTTGATTCTCCGGGAGGATAATATTACAGCTGACACAAGCACCCTTTTCCACGGCTGCTTTTGTTTGACACTGAATTTTTGGCCCATAGACATAATGTTAAAATAGCCTCCATGAAAGGCCACTCAAACTCCTCTGAGTGACCGTGTTGGGTGCCAGTTCTTCTTTAATGAAATACATTCCTTTCGTCTTTCTGGCCTTGTACAATTATTAAGAGAAAAGAAAGGAAAGGAAAAGCAAAAATTTCATACGTTCAGAAACAAAACTGTAAATCAGATTGAAATTAATCGTTCCGTTCTTAATGTGAAGAGAAGAGTAAACTTCCGCCTCTATCGGAGTTGGGCATTCAAGAGTTCATTTGTACCTTTCAGACGCTGGTTTGGACTCTGACAAAGAAACTGCTGATACGGGTTGCGACCATCATCAAATGAATTTTTCATCTCAACAAACTTTAGGAAAAATATATGATATTATCGCACATTCCTCAACAACTACCGACAAAGCGAAGAGGGACTTATCTTTCCAATTCAAACCAAAACAAATTTGAAAAAAGTTACTTCCAAAAAAGCGGAATGACCCAAGCAAACGAAAATTGTAGCTTTGTTCCAGAGTTAGAAATTTCCGAATAAAGTACTTCTTTCTTTAGATGGTTCTTAAAATTCTCTATCAGAAATAGCGAATTAGGGTTTGTTTAAGTACCTATTTTTTATTTCCAAAAATATAACCATTTTAGAGCCGCGATTTTTTCTTGAAACGGAGATTGCTCGTTATAGAGAGGTATTTAGTTGAAAAATTTTAGTAAAATGACTTCTCGACATGATGACCCAAGCAAACAAAAATTGTAGCTTTTTCCATGAGTTTGAAATTTTCGATTAAATTACTTCTTTCTTTGGATGGTTCTTAAAATTCTCTATCAGAAATAACGAATTTGGGTTTGTTTAAATACCTAATTTTTATTTCCAAAAATATAACCATTTTAGAGCCGCCATTTTTCCTTGAAATGGAGATTGCTCGTTATAGAGAGGTATTTAGTTGAAAAATTTTAGTAAAATGACTTCACGACATGATGACCCAAGAAAACAAAAATTGCAGCTTTTTTCCAGAGTTTGAAATTTTCGAATAAAGTACTTCTTTCTTTGGATAGTTCTTAAAATTCACTATCAGAAATAACGAATTAGGGTTTGTTTAAATACCTATTTTTTATTTCCAAAAATATAACCCTTTTAGAGCCGCTATTTTTCCTTGGCACTGAGATTGCTCGTTACAGAGAAGTATCTATTTGGAACATTTTAGTAAAATGACTTCACGACATGATACATGACTTGATTATTTTTGTTCTAAAGCTTGAAGAATCTTTCATACCCACAGAAAAATAAAGTTTTCGAGACCCCAAAATTCAAGTGAGCAACCCTAAATAGGATCGGGAGCCGGAGCTTAGCTTTATAGGAATAAAATATTTCGCTAGTTGGATTAAATGGGACGAGACAGAACCATGACTTATCAACCAAGCTTTTTACTTTCATTCATTCACTTTCCTTTATTATCGACAGCGTTCATAAGGGGAAAAAATCACGCACACAAATACAAAACCGATATAAATAAATCATAAATCATCAAAGAAGATGAGAACTGGTACTCATTATACCCCAAATCCTCCCTTTCCCTATCGCCCTCATCAATACACCATCAGTTCGATCCGAACAATGCAATCCGAGCAATTCCGATAGTCCAGATGGTCCACTTCGATATATATCTGCCCCATAGAAAGCAACATCTCCAGTGAAAGTTTCTGGCCCTCTCACAGCATCTTTGTATGCAGGCACAATATTATCGGGCGGCCGTCCATAATCATCGTCTTCTTTAGGAGTGCCAATTAATGAGAAAGGAAGGCGAGTTCTCCTAATTAGCCTTCGCGTGTGAACTGGGTCACAGCTATCCGATCAGTGAAGCAGAAATGAATGGAGTGCCAACGCGTACGAGGGCAAAGGAATTATTTTCTCGCGTCTCAGGTACAGTAGCCACCAAGGAGAGAAACACACACGCTCTGCGAAGAGAAAAAACGGTCACGTTTTACAAAGAGACAGGTTGTTTGCTGATACGAGGGAGTAGCTAGACGGTTGACTCACGTAATGATGTATCGTCGAGAAGAAAGTGTGACGCAATCGCGGGTTCCGAATCATTTCCCTTTTGGAACCTTGCTGATGAAAGTGAATAGATTCGCCGTTAAACAACGGACTGAATGGACGACGTTGGTAATTTTGGATTTTGCAGCGTTGGATAATACGCTTCCACTGAAGCATGGGAAGTTATCTATTAATGATGTTATTCACAATGATGGGTGCTGGCGAAACGTATTGACTTAATAATAAAGAAAATGCACGAGGGGAAATTTCAAAATGGAATATACAAATAGTTACAGAGTTGCTCTAAACTTCAAGTATTCACTTAAACTAACGGTTCTCGACCTTCTGATAGTTAATAGCAAAACATCTATTGTGCTAACTAACATATATACTTATTTTTAAAAGTAATTTTAATTTTTTTAAAATAATGAATCCTAATGAATTTTTTTTTGAATTTTTGTTTCAACAATTAGTTATTTCGAAATTTTCATTTTATTTGCATGGTTCCCGTTCCTTTTTAGTTATTCACGTGATAATACGTTTCCACTGAAGCATGGGAAGTTTTATATTAATGATGTTATTCACAATCATGGGTGCTGGAGAAGCGTATTGACTTAATAATAAAGAAAATGCACGAGGGGAAATTTCAAAATGGAATATACAAATAGTTACAGAGTTGCTCTAAACTTCAAGTATTCGCTTAAATTAACGGTTCACGACCTTTTAATAGTTAATAGCAAAACATCTATTGTGTTAACTAACATATATACCTATTTTTAAGAGTAATTTTTATTTTTTAATATAATTGCCAAGACTGATTGGCACTTGATCGTTGGAATTGCAATTTTGGGTTGTCTTTTTCATAGTCGTAATAGTATATAATCAAACTATCTTATGTAATTCATTTGTATGATTATTGATAAGGTAATTTTATTTTAATTTTAATTTTTAGATTAATATATGTATATATTGAAAATATAACACATGTTTTGATTATTTGAAATATTTAACTGTATATATATATATATATATGTAATATTCTCACTTAATATTGCTTTAAATTTTAATATTATATATTTTAAAGTGTTAATGTATTCCAAAATCACTTTTCTTAAACTCCAGTTTCTTTTTATTTCCCGCTCTGGAGGTATATTAAATCTCGCGTTTTGGCATATTTATTACTAAAAGAATATTCTAATTACTTCCACGCGCCAACATAAATCTCGAAATAAGCGAATTCTTTTCCAGACTTTTCCCTAAAACACTTACGTAATATACTAAAAATAGCTATTATTCCCTTCACTTTGATCACGTATCTATATGTTAAATCCCTACCTGAGAAAAAGCAGGGATTTTCTGTTCTCTTTTGGCATGAAAACTTGAACCAAGATGTGTGTACATTCCGTCACTCTCCCATAATAAAGGAAAATTAGTTAATAACTCGGCCTGTTTTTTTAATTAACGATTACAACAACGAAAACATTTCATTATATATATATATATATATATATATATATATATATATATATATATAT
>BGPR01005622.1:22253-32444 GCA_013235015.1 Araneus ventricosus | reverse complement strand
AAATAATTCTCAATTTTTAAGATTTAAAAGTACGAAAAAAAATTTTACGCAGTAGCCCCACCCCCTCTTAACGAAATCCTAGATCCGCTCTTGCTATAAACCAAGACAGAAAGTGGAGATTTCAGAACTGGCGCCTCACTGCCCTATTAGCACAAGATATTGTTCGATATCTTCACGATGTTGTTCGAAATTCTGAATACCGTACAATATCGTGAAGATATCGCAACAATATTGTAGGACATTTTGTGCTATTAAGGTAACTCAAAGTCGTCTAATTGTATCACGCAAATGCAAGGAAGTATTTTTTTGTTGTATTATTTGAGTCATTCAGAAGCCAATGCGGATAAGTCCAGAAAAAAAAGTTAAATTGAAAATATTCATGTTTTTAAATACAATATATATATATTTTAATTTTCTGTTTGTTAATTTGATTAGTGAATGTTGTGGCGATTAAACGATAGTTATCTGCTATTCCAAGGGGTTTTTGTAGTATGAAACAACCACGACGAAAGGATACTCATGTCGGTGTACTTTGATGATATAGTTTAATGAAATAGGCGTTATTGCCGCGACGCGGCTTACATTCGTTAACGATACAAAATTACAACAACTATTATTTTTACAATGGAGGTGCTGAGGCGCGCGCAACAGCGCCCTCGTGTGGCCAATGTTTCGGCACAAATGTACATAAAGTCTTCTGATGAAGCAATGAGTGAATCCTTTAATAACTAAAAAGAATGTTTTTAATTTCAACAAAATTTAAAAACACCAGAAGACATCGAAAAATGAACTTATCCGCATTGGCTTCTGAGCGACTCATTTGTTTTGCTTGATGGTCACAGATTTATCGTCTTTCTGGATGTCTGGTTGAAGTTTGGATGAGACAATAATTTAATGCTTAGTCGTCCAAGAAAGAAACAAAAACTCTTTTATTGAATTACATCAATTAGTGGAAGAAACCTATTGGCCATCAGAGCATTAGATTGAAATCAAAGATAAGTGAATTCAAAGAAATGTGAAATCTTCTGAAGAGTCCTTCACAAATAAAAGACACTAATTACATGTATAGACGTGCATTATATTTTAAAAAGCAGCTTTTAATCACACACCGAAAAGCAATTTTTTTCAGATTTCAGACATATGATTGTAGTAATGTGTTATAAATTGCTACTCACGTTTGACTTTCAGCGTTAATTTATTGAAGATTTCCTAAAATTGTCCTTGTATATAATGATCAAATTTACAACTTAAAAAATATTAATTTCTTAAATCTATAGGGGAATATTTTTATTGAGAAATATTTTTTGTAGTTTTGAGGAATTTTCTTTAAAATAGTTATATATAATAAAATGCCTACCTGACTTTTAATGGACAGTTCTCAGCATTTTCTCTCTGCCAATAATTTTAAATAAACAAACTCCAAAAACACTTTAATTTTCACTTTATAATTTTTTTTTTGCTAGCGATCCTACACTTCCTTATTTTCTGTAAGTCCAGAAATCATTCGGTGCAAAGATGAAACCACTTTCAGATTTGTTGAGCCAGTAGCAATACGTCAAAAAATTTCATTATCGGAATGACGAGAAAAAAAATGCCTTCCCAAATTTTTCGTCTCTTCAATCCAAGAAATACTGATAAGACTTCTAAAAAAAGCGCAGAAATTGTTTCCTTATGCCCGTCACAGCAAATGACGTGGAACAGAATGGCGTGTGGTATTTCTTATCAAACCCCACTCGCTGATGATAGTATTAGAGAACGGTAAAGAACCATCAAAATATATAGCTAGTGGATGATGCGCAAATAATTGCCCCCTCGGAAAAAGAAAATTGCTATTGGAAGAAATCAGCAACAACCTAACCTGACCTGGACGGCGGAAGAACGAAGATCCAGCAAACCCTGGTCTTTCATTAGCAACAAGTCGTGGCTGACCCCAAGGAAATTTTCCGGACCCAACCATTTCAGCACCTCCAGAACCCTTGGTTAGTCCCATCTCCAAAAACCAATCGTCCAGACCGCCTATTTACCAATATGATGATGATACTAGTAACATAAGAGTTAAAGAAAATGGTTGCCCGCCTCCACCGCCAAGCCTACTCTGAAGCTGATGGCTGTTTGAAGACGCTATTCGATGACCTTCCATTTCCAGAAATGGAAAAGATCGTTTGGGCACGTGCTCTTTCTCAAGGTCATCATCATCATATTTTTATGCGTTTTCGGTCATTTTCTTTGCCGAGGCACCGGAAGTGGAAAAGAGTTCCGGGTCAACGTACTTACCACCTTTCTTACACTAAACTTTTAAAAAACAAAGCAAGACGTTATAAATTTATACAGATTTTTTTATCTACGAGCAAAAGACTAAAGGCTGACAAAAAAAGCCACAGCGGCAGCTTTATGAGATGGAAATGCGAATAACAAATTTAGTTTTGTGAATTATTTGTTGGTATTTTATATATCTCTAAGGTGGCTCCAGGAATGAATTGGGCAACATGTTTATATTTCTATAATTTTATTTTTTAAAAATTTATGAATGATTGCGTGCAATTTTGGATCTTTTCCTCACAGAACTCAATATAGAACTTTGAAAAACATAGAATTTAAAATACTTTAAATTCAGAGTGAGATGAAAACATGTTTCTAAAATTTATGAAACAAAAAAATATAGCAAGTGTATGTAACATGTAACGCCTCCTTTCATGAAATCAAAAATAATTTAATAATAGGCATAAAGGAAATGAATTTTCCATAAATAGCTTGAAAAATAAGCTATGAAAACAACCCAGAAAACATTTTAAACTACAGTTTAGATGAACATAACTAAAAATGCTTCCTCCAGGGAATACAATTTTTAAATTTTTTTGTATTGTGACATTTTTTAGGTTATTTTTTGAAACTAAAAAGTTAATAGTTTGCAGTTTCCTTCCTGAAAATTCTTTTCTATGAAAAAAACTGAATACCGGAAGATATGCAATTTTTGTGATAATCAACCATTAAGAAAAAATTCTGCGATTTTTTTGTACTGAAACGCTGGATAACTGCAAATTTACTTAATATGGTGAAAAGGGAATGTTTATTCGAGGTAATTGAGATTTTTTGAAAAGGAAGAATCGCTATTTTTATAAAGAGTTTCTGAAAAAAATATAGCATTTTGAATGAATTTTTCTTATTCGTAATTGATTATAGGTAGTAGAAAATTGCTCGATAATAATTGCAGTTTATCGCTTAAATTCTCAAGCCACATTTATACACAGAACGTATACTATCTTCAAGAAATACCAATTTGCAAATCCCCGCCGGACCACAATTTGGCACTTGTTGGCAGGGCTTGAGTTCAGAATTTTTTAACATTTATTATTTTTATTTAACACTTGACAATCAGATAAAACAATTTACTGTCAAATATTAGTATATTGCACATGCAACACATATTTTAAAGCTATATGGCAAAATTAAGAAATGGTAAGGACACTAATTTATATTTCAGAATAAAATAGAAATGAAAATTCTATGAATCAAGTAATTTACCCTCCGCGCTTTCGCTCATGTGCCGGGCGGAGTTATTTTCATCAAAGAAGGGGGAAAGTGAAGAATGGAAGGGGAGATGTTTACATTCCACTTAGTTTGATCTAACAAAGAACTCCAGAAATGCACCCATATGACTCCTTGCCTGACACCCCTTTCCGGTGTAAAATCGTCCAAAAGTGCTAGTTTCAGAATCCGTCAGGCAATGAGTCATATGAGCGCATTTCCCGAGTTCTTAGTTAGATCACGTTCAATTAAATGTAAACATCACCCTTCCATTCTACATTTCCCCCCTATTTTGATGAAAATAACTCCTCCCGACGTATGCGCAAAAGCGGGGAGGGTTTCCGAATCCGTTGTCAAAAATCCAATAAATACATTACTTTTCATGCATTATTATCTTAAATGTGGAATACCCGATTGAATTTCAACGTCCTCTTAGCAGGGCTCCAGATAAAAGAAATTATTTATTTCTTTTCTCTATCATCCTTGGGCAACGGGAAAGTCACAAGACTAAAAGGGTAGCATCTTTCTAAAAGTGGAAAGCTTCCACTGTTTATTAGTAAGAATCTCAATGAACGCATAATTAAGAGTTTAATCTCTAACTTATAGTCAGTGTCAAGGATTAAAATTATGAAATCTAGATAAATTCATGGGCAACTAGAAAGCCACAAGACAAAAAGGGAAGCATCTTTTAAAAGTGGAAAGCTTCCACTGTTTGTTAGTAAGAAATTATTAACAAGCAACACCACCTATCTCAATTTTTTTGAAATTTCAAAGAGGAAGGAAATACTCAATTTTTCACAACCAATAACGAATACAGTCGACTCCGCTTAATGTGATCGCTTCGGGACTTAAGAATTTTGATAACATTAACCGATTGATAACAATAACCGAGTTAGGTAACATCAACTATATTTTTATCACATTAAGGGAAAAGAAACAAAAAGGGGAAAAAACACTTACCTCAGAGCTATCTATAATTCTTTTCAAAAATAACAATTAGAAAATTCATTAATTGTTGCTTGACAGCAATTGTCCTTAACAGTTCATTTTTATATTGTTCGTACTCGTATAGTTTTTTTTAAAAAAAAAAGTGTTGAACGATGCTGCACGCAGCGTTTCAAAACGTCAAGGGCTTGCCTCACTTCTATGTTCGTTGGAGGGTTTTCTTCAACACATTCGTCCCGTCGGAATCATCAACTTTTATTGCTTGGACTTGCTCGCAAATAGCTTCGAAAATTTCCAAGTCTGTTAATGTGGCAGCTACTGGAATGTCCTCGTCAATGGACATCCACTCTTCATACTCTTCCTATTGCATACCTTCAGGAGGTTCAATGACAGTCACGTCCCTGCCCGCTAAATGGACTACCTTCTAAGAGAGGTCATGAGAAATAAACCCCGAAATTCTTGGGATGCGTGGGGGAAAGTGGCCCCCAGATGCTTCCTTACAAGTTGAGTGAGAAATTCTACGAACACCAATCGTTAACGATGGTAGAAAATGAGGGATCGGACAATTCTCTACTTCAAAACTGATAACATCAAACTATGTAGTGATCACACTGAAGGAATGATTTTATGTACATTTGAATGCGTTCGTTCGGGACCAGAGGTTTTTGATAATATAAAGCGAATGATAACATTAACCGCGATCATATTAAGCGGAGTCGGCTGTATATCTGAATTTAACATCTGATATAAGCATGAGACCGCATACTCAAACTAGATATGAAAAAAATGACGAAATATTCGTTATTGGTTGCGAAAAATTGAGTATTTAAAAAAAAAGTACTTGAGTACTTGAAAAAAAATGAGATTGGTGGTGTTGCTTGCGATATGATATCTCCTTGGTCTGCAAAATATGTGCCAGTTGGGGATCACATAAATTAATAACGGGATCTCGCAAAGATATTCTCGTTCAGATTCTTCAATAATTGTAAGTTAAAATATGTAACGGTCATTTTGACATAGCTTATTTCATTTACATATGCTGAATATTTCAAACAGAACTTGTTTTCATTTATGAAATTTAAAATAATTTCCTTACTTATTTTCCAATGTTGCAGTCGCATCAAAATTTTTCCCTGCAAAAATGGTGCAGTGAAAACCTTTGTCACTGAAAAAATCCACAAGTACATAAAATTTAAATTGATCTGTCTTGCATAAAATGTTTATAAGAAAAAGCATTCGCGTTCAGATACTTCAATATCTGTAAGTAAAAATATGTAACTGCCATCTTAGCATATTTCATTTAAATATACCGAATATTTCAAACAGAACCTGTTTTTATTTATGAAATATAAAATAATTTCCTTACTTATTTTCCAATGTTGCAGTCGCATCAAAATTTTTTCCTGCAAAAATGGTGCAGTGAAAACCTGTGTCACTGAAAACACCAACAAGTACATAAAATTTAAAATGATCTGTCTTGCATAAAATGCTTATAAGATAAAGCATTCTCGTAAAGATATTCTCGTTCAGATTCTTCAATATTTGTAAGTAAAAATATGTAACTGTCATCTTGACACATCATATTCCATTTTAATATGCCGAATATTTGAGACAGAACTTGTTTTTATTTATGAAATATAATTTCCTTACTTATTTTTCAATGTTGCAAAATTTGTTTGTGCAAAAATGGCGCTATGAAAACCTTTGTCACTGAAAAAACCCACAAGTTCATAAAATTTAAAAAGATCTGGCTTGCATAAAATGTTATAAAATAAAACATTACAGGCCATTATAATAAAATTCGATAAAATGACAATTATAAATTTAGTATCGAATTTATTTATTTAAAATGTAATCACATATTAGAAACTGGATAAATTTGAGATCTATCGTCTCTGATTTAAAGTCATAGATTTCAATGCAAAACTAAATAAAAATTCAGACAATGTAATGAATGGAGTGAAATATGAATGCCGGTACGCTCTTTAATCTTAGTGGATCTCAAGTTCCAACAATCGTCCTCCGCCACGCTTTGGAGCTATCAGTCTATACCCATACCTCCATTAAATAATAGATAGCTATTCAAATTGCCGAAAATTTCGCAACATTTTTGTCATCAGCTTGTTCAATTATGCGAGAAGGTATAGAAGATAGTCACTTTTTTCTTCGCTTAACCTTGGACGAACAAGGCGGTATTGGGCAACTGCGACCGTCATTCGCGCAATGTACAAAAAGCAAAAAGCCCCGGGTTATTTTTATTCGAAGAATATCGTCTCATCTCTTAGTTTCCGTTTCCTGTTCTAAGAGCCTCCCCATAGTAAGCCCATTATGAACAATGGGCTTAGAAACTCATTGCGAAATAGATGGATCCTCCGAATGGCTAATGAGATTTTTTTTTTCTGCTATTATTGTTTCTTATGTAAGACAATCGTTTTGAAGGAGATTTCGACGCTATGTGTCTTTCTTAAAATGCGTACGACGCCGAGGCGTGGAGTTTCCATTGACGTCACACCCATATTGACTCCAGAAATTTCAGAAAGGAACGAAGAGTTTCGAGTCATTAATTGCTGGAATATTCTGACATTCTAGATGCATAAGCATTCGTTAGAATAAAGTGAGTTTTAAAAAGCGTTTAGCGAATAGAATAAAGCGTTTAGAGAATTGAATAAAGCGAGTTTTAAAAAGCGTTTAGCGAATAGAATAAAGCGTTTAGAGAATAGAATAAAGCGAGTTTTAAAAAGCGTTTAGCGAATAGAATAAAGCGTTTAGCAAATAGAATAAAGCGAGTAGAGATTCGTGAATGGTCTTAGGTATCCCCTAAGAATTTCAAAAAATCATATCGTTAAATGGTTGAGAAGTAAAAAACACTTGCCAGAAAATCATGAGATTGAAGGAGATTTCGACGCTATATGTCTTTCTTAAAATGCGTACGACGCCGAGGCGTGGAGTTTCCATTGACGTCACACCCATATTGACTCCCGAAATTTCAGAAAAGAACGAAGAGTTTTGAGTCATTAATTGCTGGAACATTCTGGATGCATAAGCATTCGTTAGAATAAAGCGAGTTTTAAAAAGCGTTTAGCGAATAGAATAAAGCGTTTAGAGAATTGAATAAAGCGAGTTTTAAAAAGCGTTTAGCGAATAGAATAAAGCGTTTAGAGAATAGAATAAAGCGAGTTTTAAAAAGCGTTTAGCGAATAGAATAAAGCGAGTAGAGACTCGTGGATGGTCTTAGGTATTCCCTAAGAATTTCAAAAAATCAAATCTTTAAATGGTTGAGAAGCAAAAAAAACTTGCCAGAAATTCATGATCAGTTTTTACATGAATTAGTCAGTAATAAATTATCATTTCCAGTAACATTTTCTTAAATACAGAATGAAGTCAATGCGTGACTATGTGACTCACGTGAGTACGCTGGTTTACTTTTGGAATCTATTACGCATCTTGTTGGAGGTTTTCCAAGTTTTCCTCCAAACACAAAGCAAATGTGACCCAGTTTCTCTTGAAAGTCCTCCAGGAATTCAGTTTATCTCCATATATTGGATCTAAGCCAGACTTCTACCTCAAATGCTCCTAGATTATTTTGCCCTACAGAAGAATTCACACTTGCCCTATATCTTAAATGCTCGATTGACGGATTTGGCAGTACATGAGGACCGAGCTCTATTAGAAACACCATCAAATTTACCAGCAGAGTGCATTGCAAATCTCACGGCTATTTTACAAAACGAGAAAATAGAGAATCAATATTCCTAAATTTATAGTCTTTAGGAAATGAATTTTCGAATATGAAGAAATTATTTACCCTTTTTTAAAACATCTCACGTTCGACACAGAAATAGTTCCTATTTTTTTCGTAGCAGCAGAGAAGGTTTGATGTCAGATCAGATTTCCCATTTTTAGAATTCTTACTAAAATATTCTATTGCTTTCTTTCATGCTTTAGAGTGAAGTTTCAGGTTTATTGAATCTTTCTGTGATAACGAAAATAAGTATAAATATGCTTATTTGCATAGAATATAAACGTCTTAAAAATGTATCCATGTAAAATTAAGTATTATTCAGGTTTTTCTGATACGAAGAAATTTGGCAATAATCAATTTCTCTATCAACAATATATTTGTATTTTACACTTGATTTCGAATTTGGCTTTCTTACTGTAACATTGTGCGTATGCAGAGCATCAAGAAAATATATTATTGCGTATGCAGAGCATCAAGAAAAAATATTAGTGCGTATGCAGAGCATCAAATAAATATATTAGTGCATACATGCACATAGCTTTTCTTCGTGCCTGCAGGCATCTTTCTCTCGCAATCCTTTTATTCCATCGCCAAAAATTGAATTCTAACCTATAGTACGTTTCCCATTTAATTTGAATGATTTTTTTAAAAAAATAACAAAATCTGTAAGAGATAACTCTTTCAAAGTGAATCGTTTTCTTTTTTAATTCTTCGACCGTCTCAGTATTTCGGAAACTCTTTCAAAGTGAATCGTCTTCTTTTTTAATTATTCGACCGTCTTAGTATTCCGGAAACTCTTTCAAAGTGAATCGTCTTCTTTTTTTAATTCTTCGACCGCCTCAGTACTTCGCAGTATTTTTTATAAATAAGTAACTGACAGACTTTTATCTATTTTAGATAACGAATTCATTAATAAGAGTATACATTCTTTATAGTATTATACGCTATACGACGAGTATACATAAAAGTATTCATACTTTATTTAAAAGACTGTTTTTAATTTCTTCTCTGCGGTGATAAATGTTTTTTTCCAATATATTCGGGGATAGGTTCAGGCCTTAGAGGAAATTCACATTAAATTCAGACCTTATAGTATTTTTCCTCTACAGAAAACGCATTATGGTTTTGAACCTGCATGGATGAACGGCCTCGGATGACGTCATCCACCGGATTCTTACTTCTCATCGTTGTTTGTTATTATTTTTGTATTTTTAATTCTTTCACAATTAAAAATTCCGATAATTCGTATTTATATCTTTGTAGTTCGCAATCTTTTCCTGTATGATGCAGCACTTGCGCACCAATTAAATTGCTTCTATTATTTTTTGGCTTTTCAGATATTCAATCCTTATTAAGAGTATAATGGTTTAATAGAATGATATCATAAATAATGAGTCCAATCCCAAATGTGGTGGAACAATGTTGTCAGTACGCTCTTTTTGTCTGGTTTTTCAATCTCAGTTAACAAAATGATGCAAAAACCATCTTCGCGTGAAACATATCCATGAAATTTTCCGAATATATAATTTTAACTATAATATTTATGTTTCCTGTAAATCAACCGTCAGACAATCGACTACCCTTTTCTGAGTCTACAATTTCAGGTCCAACTTCTATATCTGAAACGCTTGACGTAGGTAGTAAGAAACATGAGTCTCCCTCATTACAAGTGTCATTTCGTTGATGACCAAATGATTAATTGAATCTTGACGAAAATATATGACGGGTAATCACAAGGAATAATACGCCCCTTTGCTTGGACAACCGATAAAACTGAATGGCCTGACTGCTACGTGTAAATACGGGGAAACCACAGAAAATGGACCTCATTACAGACATCTCATACTCCGAATCCTCACTAGGAGGTCCATCCCGTCATTGGCAATGGGAGACTTAACTAGCCTTAGCACCATTTATATACCACCAGAGGAACCGAGAAGCAACTTCTCGTCCTCGTAATCGAAATGACCATCTATGGA
>BGPR01005622.1:0-22243 GCA_013235015.1 Araneus ventricosus | reverse complement strand
GTATTTAATTTATTTTTGTTATTATTTCACCAGGCATCCTCGACATAACTGAAACGTGTAACTAAATGCATTAGTGATATCACGGATAAGTACCCAATGCCCTTCCTTTTATTTTAATGATGAATCCCAGACTCTTCTTCTCCGCAACCTCGATGTGCATCCCGCGAGTCATTTTAAGTAATAGATTCTCCGATTCTCACGACCTCTCGAGTTAATAATAAGTAACGAGCGGTCTCGGTCGGCATGGCGAACGGTCGCGTGGCCAAGGTTACTCCGCGGCCAAAGGTTAAATGATCCAGGCGATTTACCTGTCACACCGCGCTTCAATCTTGGCCGGATGGGAACGGCACTTCGGCAACGAAAATGAAGTGTTTTCTGTGAGTGGTAAACTTCCTTTTTTTTCCTGGTCGTGAAATCGGTTACTATCTGTTACTGAATGCGAGAAAAATAAGGTTTAGGAGCATACGAAATCATGTTTTCTGTTCATCTGTGATGAGGAAGGTTCGGCAGACTATGACAAATCAGTTTTTAATTTTTCTGAGATTAGAAATACGTGAGACCTAGTCGTGTTATGATACAGTTTAGGGTCATCAGTTACAAAATCTTTATGTATTTTTCTTACTCGTAGCAGTTGCTATTATGGATTTATCTCATTGCGATGCATCATGTCACTAATTCCATCAAATGAGGTGCAATGTTTTGAAGAATTATGTAGAACTTATAAGACCAAGACAATAGAATTTAATCCATCAACACTTGTGTGGCAAGGCCTTCTTGACAATCTTTGGTCAGTAGTGTTGAGATGATTCTTTGCTATTTGGCCTTTTCCTTACTGGTGGTGCAGATTCTGTACGTGAAGATCTTTTCCTCTGAAGTTGCCGTCAGGGAAAATCATTTAAATTAGAGTATTAAAGATTCTGTACTTAAATAAAATATATCTTTCTTTTGCGCGCAGGCTCACAAATTCAGATGCCGTATACCGAAAATAAGATATTTGTTTTGATTAATTCAATTGATTGATTGTCATGTAGAACTTGATAGATCAAAACCATACAATTTAATATAGGTATCAATATTGATTTTCCAAGAGATTCTTGCGCACTGGCTGAAGCGTTGGGATGATTCTTAGTTATTTTACATATTTTTTTACTGGTGGTAAGAAAAACCTAACTTCTTATCGTCTGAACATGAACTCTATAAATTCCGGAAGGAGAAATAATTTAAATTATGATATTAAGGACGCTGTACCTGAAAATCTCTTTCCTTTCCGTAATAGCCGGAATAGAGGCCGTTCAGCGAAGAAACAGGAAATGTCCCTCCTTTCGCGCTAAAAATTTATACCCAGCAACCCTGTCAACAGTTTCATTTGCATATAATATTGTATTACATTTATTCGGAAAACTTGATTCTTTTATTTAAACAGAATATAGAATAGAAGGACATATTGTAAATAGAGGCAAAACACGACAGTTTTTTTTATATATATAAATATATACAAGAAACAATCAAATCAGTAGTAAAAGCTACATAAGAACAACCTAACACTCGGGGTGAAGACGTGTTCTATTAGCTTATAGCTAACACTGTTCGCAGAAAGTGTTGGGATTTTTCTAATTACTTTATGGTTAGTATGGTTTCACCTTCCCTGAAGAAGCATGCGTTCTTTTTTACTGAAATAGTTTCCATCCTTTTGTCTCTCCATTGAAATTTGATTTTTGATATATATATTACTTTCTCGTATACGAAGTATATAATGAGAGAAAGCACTGTATTCGTTAAAAAACTCGACCACTAGATTTTGATGACTCTCCACGTTTTATATTTCTTTGAGACCAATAAAAAATATTTTTTTAAACAAATATGTCTCTCTGCCTGCGAGCACGACAACTCAAAACCAAAACGAGATAAGCGAATGGCGTATTGGTATGTGGTCTTTACATCTGAATTGTAGATTTGTACACATTTTGGAACCAATCTGTCAGCGGGATGTTTGTCCACCCTTGCGCATGTGAACACGACAACTAAAAAAAATCGTAGGGATCTAAATGGATGAGATTTGGCGCATTGTTTCATCATCAGAATTGTATTTTATAACAAATCCGTCTACAAATTGACTGTCTTTCGATCTGCCTATTTCCCTGTTAGCTCAACATTTTGCACGATATTATACAACTAGAAAATCACCCGTGATCGTATAACGGGTACAAATTGCCTCTTCATTCGAGAGATTTCCCGTCAAATTTGACGTGTTTAAATAGATATATATGCGAGAGTAATGTTTAACCTTGATTGAAAACAAATAGAATAAACATATGTTTTATGACAGGAAATATATATTTTTATTTACATATTTTTTTATTCAAAAGACCTCTTGGTAAACAACCTTCCGTGTGAAGAATTTTTCGTTGTTTAATAATTTTTCTTGTACTTCAGATGTCTCTGTAAATTTTAACGTTGGCAAAAAATATAATCAAATTATATCTTCACGATTGCAATAAATAATCAGATGCATCGTGGCGTCCAAACTACAATATCACAAGCATGATATACCACTGACGTGATTTACTACTTTCTATTAAAAAACAGAAATTAATTTGAAATATAGGATTAATATAATTTAAAATTTCTCCGGAATTATTGATCATAGCGAGATAAATTTTATATCAATGGATAGCAGATTTTATTTCACTATTTTTGAGCTATTAAATTTGAAATTAGAACGACAATTACTTTTTAAAATTTAAAATGACTAAAATTTAGGTGCTCTAAGAATGAAATAATGCTGTTTAACGTCTCTCAGTGCTATGCCGCGAATTTTATTGTTGGTGACGTCAGAGCGTTACCGAATCAGTGAGAGACAGATCTGTGCTATTATATTAGTAATGGACTTAACCGCTGGCTTCTGAGCGATTCATATAACGCATGGAAAATTTATTTGCACAAGAACTTTACGGTAGAAAAGGTGTATTAAATAAGTAAGGTATAAAGTATGGTGTATTAATAGTAAGACAAATAATTTTAGTGCATACAAATAAGATGGTTGTTACTGTTCAAGCCGTGCTAACAGGCAAGTCAAACTTCAACTAGTTAAAGTGCTTAAACGGTACGCGTGATGAAACCAGCGGGAGTGGTCTCCCCTAAACTTTCTCGTATACTTCCTCAAAAAGGTGCTGTTTCCCTCCCCCCGCGTGGATAAAAAAATTCGAACCTACTGTAACCCAGAATCCAATGGCTATCAGAAGGTTTTTCATTGCAGATTATAGTGATAGTTTTATATTGCAGATTAGGTGCTCTAATAAAGAAAAAATGCTAACTAAAGAAAAAATTTGGACGTCTCGCAGTGCTATGGCGCGAATGTTAGTTGCGTTGTTGGTGACGTCAGAGCGTTACCGGTTCAGTGAGAGACAGATCTGCGCTATTATATTAGGAATATTGTTCAATATTATATAATATTATATGGTATTATACACTATCATACAATATCGCGAATATTTTTCAAAATCGTACAATATTGTATATTATCTTTGTGTTATTGGGGTTGTGTGTATGTGAACACAGTAACAGGCTAGACAAATGAAACTTCGTATTTTGTGTTTTTGATAGCAAAATTGTCGATCTGCATCAAATATTGAACCCAATCAGTCAAAGGGAAGAAGTCCAAAATGCATGCTCGATTTTCTTCACTATACGACGAAGCTCAACACAAAACGCGCCATATAATGGACGTACACGAGAAAATCGAGAGGAGAACATTTCCTACTGACTATATATTGACTTAAAAAGGGAGAAAACATCTTCTTTCTCTGTTGGAAAACCTGTTTCAATCTCATAGAGTGGCTTTTATAGATTGGTGAAAATGAGTATTTGCCTTATGAATGGTCGGAACTCAATCTACCCAAATCAGTAAATCAATTCATCTATGTGAGATACTTTCCATTTTCACAATCACTCATGAAATCATAAAGGATACAAAAAAATGTTTTTAAGATATCTTTACTTGTCTCTGATAAGATAATTTTCGTATGGAGTAACGATCTTGTAGGTTCAGTAGATAAAGAATACATGGGTAAGTTTTCTTATACGTTCGAGAAGATTTCTTCTTCTTAAAACTTGTTGACTGGCGTCATTGTTGGATTTAAAGAATAAAAGAAATAGAACCAGTTTCAACGCGATGGCTTCCAATTATTCAGATCATAATTATATGTTTTAGAAAATATAAATGAATTATTACTTGCTTATGATTTCTCCAGAGAAATAATTAAAAACTTTATTTAGGTTTCCTACATTTAAAACAGCCAATTGTTATTTAATTACTCTCCAGATGTCAAATTTGTTCAATAAGCAAAGTATCCTTAATTAATTGTGATAAAATAGTGAGAAATTTCTCATATTTATTCGTAAATTGTTTAGGATAAATATTAAGAGCAGGTGCGATCATGCGAGAACAATAATTTTTTAAAAGAATCTACGTTTCTGAAAGAAAAGCGAACTATATATAAAATGTGCTGCCCTAATATTATTTCCAACGAGAAATAATGGAGGAAAAACGTTGCTTGTTTTTATTTGGACGAAATGTCCAACAATTGATTCAGAAAACAATAGTTGATGAATTAATCGAATGATTGATAGGTTGATTATATATTTAATGTATCAAATTTTTCACCAATAGAATTAATAAATATGAAAAATAAATTGTTCTTATATATGAGTTATATTTTAAAAAAGCTTGTTTGAATACAAACTATACTTTTCAGGTTTATACTTCTGATGTTTAATAATGAAAAAATCTGAATACTAGCAAAAATGCAAATCTTAAAGAACAATAACTAGACACAACAATTCTTCAAAAATGAGTAAATTTTTCTGCTGTTTCGAACCGGTACTACCATTACTTCATATTTATTTTATAATCATAATGTATAACATCATGACATAATGGAAACCATAACTTAATAAAATGAATAATTCGTCGCTTAACAATGAGCACTACCTATCTCAATTTTTCAAAATTTCAAAGAGGAAGTAAATACTCAATTTTTCGGAAGCAATAACGAATATTTCTGAAACTTTTTTCACATCTGGTGCGAGAACATGCGGTCTTTTGTTTATATCAGACTAGCTGTACGCGCACGGCGTTGCCCGTGGAATCCGGACTTCAACAAAATAAAAAAAAGCCCACATACAATTACATAAATGAAAGTTTTATGAACGAAATCAAAACAGAAATATATATATTATTGAGTTTGTCCGCTTCTTTTTCCTCTCGACCGAGTACCGTTAATCCAAAACAATGTTAAAAAATTACTATGTGATATTTATTACACCGCAAGCAAAGTATGAAAGGCAAAGAAATAAGTTAAGACACGGTTAAAAATAAAAATCAAGTCATCGAGTAAATAAATCATCGCCTCGTAGAACGCGAAAGTAATGACGTCACCTGCCGCGAAAAAGGAAGGTCACATAACCAACCAATGAAATCGCAACAATGCAGTCGGGGGGGGGGTCTCTGGAGGAGGTCCCGTTTGGAACGGTCGTTAGCAAAAACACTTTTTGCACTTTTCAGGGAAAAAAATTAATTTAAAAAAAAACGGGAAAAGGTATTTTAACGGTTCTTGTTTTAATTCCGACAGAAAAGTTCCAGTTATAAGTTGGAAAATATTGAAAATGATAGCGTTGTTAGAAAGGCGGATGCGAGAATTTCAAGAAATCCGAATAAAAAATGACCATAAAAGTGACTATTTTTCAAAAAAATTTCAAAATTCAGTAAATTACGTTAGAAATTCAAAACTAACTTCATTAAAACGGAAATCGCGTGCTCTTTCCGATGGTGTATCTATTTTTGTCATACAGTTATCCGAAACCATGCTATTGAGAAATTAGTGCGAAAAATCACCTAAAACAATACAAAACATTAAATAAAAAATTTTCTAGATTAAATTTTAAAATTTCGGCTTCGAGGTGCGTTCAGTCACCATTAAGTGACCACCTGTGTGCCAAATTTCAAGGCTGTAAGTGCGATAGATTCGTCTGGACATCGCACGCAGATACGCACACACAAACATTGCCTTTTATAAGTATAGATGTGAAAAAATATAAAAATATCCGTTATTGGTTGCGAAAAATTGATATTTTCTTCCTCTTCGATTTCAAAAAATTGAGCTAGGTGGCGTTGATTGTTCAGAGACGAATTGCAACATACGCTAATTATTCTTATCCAAAAACAGCATAATTTATACACTAACAAATTCAAAATAATTTCATGTAGCTTTGAATACTGCTCTTGATTAAATAAATAGTAACTAGCAGATTACCCGGCGATTCCCGGTCATCTTCTTATCAAAACCATGTGTTGGAGAGGAAAAGGATTTTTTTTTTAAAAAACTGCGATTACTTTGTTATATATGTTTCTTTTTCATAAAATTTTCATTTCATTCACCTATTTTCTTCGTTCAATGATATTTTAACAACTACCATTTTGTTGCCATTCTGCGTAAAATAAATTTCAAATAAACAAAAATAATACAGTTAAACCTGTGTATAACAATACTGTTTGTAACGATAAATCTACCTTTAGCGATATTTCTTGGCACCAAATCTGGTACCATATTTCATCAAAATCGACAAGCGAGTCTATCGACCTATTTGTTACATGCATTTTGGGGACTGCGTTAGGGCTTATTTACCCCTCCTATACTTCAAGTGGGTTAATGAGGAACATGTTTACCAAGTTTCATCAAAATCCCTTTAGCCGTTCAAGAGAGATGCTTTAACAAACATACATACGTTGAGTTTTATATATAGAGATTAATAATTTTTAATCACATTAGAAGCGTATCGGCTTATACTGTTTTGAATTGCGTTTAGAGTAAAGTATTGTATGTTACAGATACTATATCTATAAATACCAGATTTTATGTTTTCAAAATATGCTCTCGATATCCATTTCCTTCACATGGCCCACGTAACTCCAGAAAGTGATTCTTGTTCTTTAAAACTCCATAAACTAACTAACCTTTCTTAACATTAATTACGTATATAAAATTTATGAAACTATTCACTGTGCTTATCTTTTATTGATAAGTTGACTTATCTACTAACAACATTATGCAGAGGGATTCAAAATTGTACCTAAAGACTGTTAGGGAGATCAAAACTTAAAAACAAAGCAAAATCCCATAAGAAAATATGGTCGGAAAGCAACTTGATGAGATTGCATTGTTCACCAGCGTTGTATATAGATTTCAGCACTAGTTTTTTCAAGTTTGTGGACGGAGGACAGTTTATGAATGTGGATATGATGGGCATGCCGACTTTGTCATACAATTCTCCATTTCTGCTGCAAATATCCTCGAAATGCCGGGTATTTTCGAGAGAGCACAATAAACCATGCGCCGCAACGAAATGTGTATAACTGTAAACAGAAAGAATTTCTGTAGTTGTTGTGAAACTGGACGTGTGCACCATTGTCCTAGTGTAAAATACCGTCAAATAATAAGTTTTTCATCCATTATGTCGTTGTCGTTTCTGTATCTTCGCGCATCATCTAGCTAGGTGGTGTTTTAGATCATACGTTCCTGATATTATTCTGGCTTGCCTGTGTATTTCGTACCTCCCATAACAGTTTGTAGGTTGAATTTTGAATCTCTCTGTATAGACCGAACATCTTCATTTATTTAAACGAAACAACCAGTTCCATTATAAACAATAGAAAAACAAAACAGTAAACAGCAGTTTTAGAGAGAATTGAAATTTACATCAGCTATATATTGCATCGGCTTCACATATACGGTGGATCTTCGATGGAATCGAAGTTCGAATCCAAGACTTTACCATCAAGCCACAGCGGCCCAAAGACCGAATGTATACTGAAATCGATGTCACTTAATGGTAAAATTTTTTTATCGTAACTAAATTTTTTTGTGCTTCTTAGATATCGAATAAATATGGTATAATTCAGTTGTAATTAAATGTTAATCAAAACATTCACTGTGATTTCAGTTTAGTAATTTCAGCTGCAAGTTACTATCATTACTGCAAGACTAACTCATTTTAAGGGGACATATGCCTTTTAAACCTCCGAAGAATGGGGGGAGGGGAAAACTGTCGAATTCGATACATTATATCTCTAAAACAAAACATTTCAAAAACTAACTTTTTTCCCTAGAAAAATATCTGTTCTTTCTATTATTGTACAGACATTTTCAAATCTTAATATTGATATCTATTTATTTGAGAGAGTAATAAATATGGGTATGGAGAAAAAATGAGATAGTCACCTTGCGCGCATGATTACGGATAAAATGTTGGTCTAAACACAATATTTTGGATATCTAAGTAATCCAAACAGTCTGTTTAAGAAACTGAACCTCAATTTATTAACATTTAAATTAAATTTCTATTTTATATGCCAATTTAAAACAAAAATGTTAAAAATTGTTAAAATTTCAACATTTCTAACCCCCCCCCCCTCAAAAAAAACTTCTTTGGTGAAAATATGTATAAAACTGTGGTTCGATTTGTAGAACATAGCACAATACATATTCGGTACAAATTTTATGTAAAAATATTCAATAGTTCTTGAGATATCGCGAGCGCAATATCAAAAAAAAACATATTTTGAGATATAGCGCTTTAAAGACATGGCCATATTTAATGTTTACGTTGAACAGCTGATACGTTTTCCTTCATAACTTTCATAATTATGGGATTTTTTTTTAGTTTGTTTTAAACTGTTCGGAAAACACAGGGAAATAATATATATATTTTCATAAAATCGAAATATTTCTTGGTTTAACAGTCGTACGTCCCCTTAAAATGAGATATCAAATTCCATCACTAACACACTTAGTTCAAGTGATAAAGAGCACTTTCACAGGGGAGAGATTAGAAACAAACATGAAAAACACCACTTTTTCGGCCTGTGAAAGAAAGTAAAAGGATATTTTCAAAAATAATAATAATAATAAATGAAAAATTCACATCTCCGTTAACGCCCAATAAAACGTAGCCTGCTGTAGATGTTAATCCTTTCGCTTTCGTAAACTCCACTCGCATTTGGAGGGGCATAGCGGCTGACCTGAGCCTGACAGCCCCACCCCCCATTTCCACAGAGATCACGGAGAGATACTACAGGAGGCAAAACCAGAGAAGCTTGGAAGAAGGGTGAAATCTAGGTGTGGTCAGTTTCATCAACTGGTTAGAAAGCCTTACCGGAAAATAAGGTCGCCAGTTCCCCGGTTTAGCAAGCACGCCGAAGGGAACCACCAGAAAAGGGTGAGTTCGAATTAATCCATCAAACTCCTGCAGATGGCGGAGGTGAGGATTATATAAGCCAACAAGACTCAGCACGCCTTATTTTTACAACACTCGAGCAGATTAAGCTTCTTTGCATAAGAGTCATGAAGTGTCTGAAGCACTGCGTTAGCGCTATTTTTAGCGATTCTTTTTAATGTAGATGAATGAATGTATAAACTGACACCTATTTGTACAGATGAATGTGTTTTTGACACATGTGAAGCAGGGCAAATGGTCCAAACCGATTTCGGAAAAGGTCGATAATGTTTTAAAAGAATTTGTTTGTGTTTAAAATGGATATCAGGTTGAAGATAGCAGATTGGGCAAATCAGTAAGTTTAATTTAGGTTAAGAAGGAAAGTGCATTTTAAAAACATAATACATGTGGGCCACAGAAAGGTATGCTAACAGCCGAAGGAGTGTTCTCGTTAGATGTCAATACAGCGAGATCATTCTAAGTATTTAACAGATAAATTAATATCTCTGTCAAGTGAATTTTTCGATACTTTTAGAGGCTAAATTTCGTGAAATGTGAAGAATCCAGAATCTTTTAGAAATTTTCATGAGAACTTAGAAATTAATACGAATTTCCTACATTTTGAGCTTTGATTTAACATAAAAATAACACAATCAGAAATGGTATTATGGATAAAGTAAACTATAAGATTCATTAACATAAAGCATTTGAACTACCAAAGCATGGGAATGGATAAATCTGCAAAAATTTTGAAAAGATCACAAACTAAAATTTTGATATCTTTTTTTTTTCTCATATTAAATGTTTTATAAGCATTCAATTTAGCTCATGCAAACGTACCTAATATGTAAAATAAATGTTTTATTGTATAATAAATGCACTACTGACTTGAAATGCGCAGATTTCAGAAAAGAAAGAAATCACTAAATATGCCTCAAATAAGCAAATTTTAAATCAGACCACTTTTTTTCCTTCTCATTTATGGTGTGATATTCTTAACGAATAAAAAGATATATATTTGTAGAATTATTAAAATATTGAAAGAAAGAAATTAATTAGATAAAAAAATCGTTTGGTCATAAAAGAAATTAATTTAAATATATTTTTTATTTGGCTGAAAAAGAAATTAATTAAAAATATCGTTTGGCATTAATTCTTTTCTAAAGGTAATAAAAATAGTTTGGCAACGATATTGTCTTTTGCTAACGTTGCCTAGCAACGGAAAAGAATTATGATTATGGATTGAACTTGGAATACGATGTAATGTTTTGTGATGTAAGTGTATATGCTTGTTTTACATGTTTTGTGCTGTGGGAAACGTCCAATAAATATATTATTTTTGATGAAGAAGGCTCCACGATTCTTCATATTATGCTGAAATACATCGCAATGGAAAAAGATATTTCAAAACAGTTGTATAATTTAGAACAAATACTGATTATATGTTTTGTATTTTTTCGAATGAAGTTTATACTAGAGACTCGTTTTAGTTGACTCTTCAATGTATTAACAAATTATATACATCATTGTATCACATTTTCTTTGCTTCTCAATCGAAAAGAATCTTAAGCAAAATATAATTATATAAAAATGTATAACACACATATTTAACATAACTTATTTTTAAAAAATGTTGTATTTGTGCTGAAAGCATGCAATTGTTTCCTAGATACACAAAACAATAATTAAACTAATTTTTCAGAAAAAATTTAACTAATATTTTAGCAAATTTAAAAAAAAAATAAATATAAATATTTCAAACGTTGAATTCACTTAAATTTAAAGAATATACTCAAGATTAATATTCTCTATTATCGAAAAATTTCTTAGTTTTAAAGCAAAAGGATTTAAATTTATTGAGTAATCTATTTTTAAATGTCCTCACCTAGTAATTTAATAACTTTTACACTGTGCACGATGTAAATATATTTTAATTGATATGCCAAATAAAATTTATTTGCAAATTTTACCTGAATAATCTATTTTTTTCCATAACGAAGTTTTTTTGCAATCGCATTTTATAAAATGCTTTAATAATGATTACTAATATAATAAACTAGCAGTACGCGCAGGACTTCAACAAAATGGGGGGGGGGGAATGCCCACAATGACACGAAAAAGTTTTGATAACAAAAGATACACATTATTGATTTCCCCGCTTACTTTTCTTTGAGATAATGACATTTATCCAAACAGAAATGTATATGCCCCCTTCTTTTTCCTCTCGGCAATGACGTCACCTGCCGGAAGGAATCGGATTATAGAAATGCATGCTGGGAATGAAAGCATATGACGTCACCTGCCGCGAGGAAGGTCACGCACCAGCCAATGAAATTCCAACAATGTACTCTCGCTGTTAAATCTCGCTATCAAAAAAACTGTTTGAACTGATAAGGGAAAAATTAATTTTTAAAAATTCAAAAAAGATATTTTAACCGTTCTTGTTTTAAATCCGCCAGAAAAGTTTCAGTTATAAGCCGAAAAAAAATGAAATTTATAGAGATGTTAGAACGTCAGATGTGAGAATTTGAAGAAATCCTTATTAAAAATTACCATAAAAGTGACTATTTTTCAAAAATTTCTCAAAATTCAGTAAATTACGTTAGACGTACGAAACAAACTTCATTAGAACGGAAATTGTTTGTTCTTTCTAACTGGTTTTTCTTTGTAACTGGTGTAGCTGGGTTTTTTTCGTACAAATATTTGAAGCCATGCTATTGAGAAATGAGTGCGAAAAATCATCCAAAACAACACAAAATATTAAATAAAAAATTTTCTATATTAAATTTTAAAATTCCGGCTTCGAGGTGCCTCCAGCACCATTACGACTACCTGTGTGCCAAATTTCATGGCTGTAAGTGCGATAGATTTGTCTGGACACACGCAAACAAACATTGCCTTTTATAAGTATAGATAATAATTATTCAATAATTCATATTTACAAGCAAGCGAAAAGAATAAAACTAAAATTTTACAATGGAATATTTATCAGAAATCTAGAAATCAGGTTTCTCAGCTAAATTCAATTTGAAATGTCGAAAATTCTCTTAAATCCATTAAAAAATCTTTAATGGTATCTTCAAAGCATGGCTTCTTCGCACAACTCACTATAGTATAATCTTCACAATTTTATTTTTAGAATGTTTGGATCATTTCCAAATCAGGCTATTTCTTGACAAGTGAGCATTGTAAATATTAAATAAATCACTGAATTTAAAAACAGATCAGTAACAATGATACTAAATAACGATGATATTTAACTTTAATAAGAAAACTTCATTAAAAGTAGTTCAGAGCAGAACAAACTATCAAAAGAAACTTTTCTAATCATTCTAAGCAACACCCAAATCTACATGTCACGACTTTATACATCACGAATGATGCCCGAAAAATTATTTGCACATAATTACAGGCTTTTCTTTTAAAAACTACACGTGAATTGAAATCGTTGTATCCATTTTAGCTAAATTAATCTGACTAGAGAAACAAGAATTTGAACAGCGAGGTTCCTCAATAGTTGATAAAAACGATTTCCTGTTTACCGTCATTTCAACCAAAACCTGCGAAACAGTCTCAGAGATGCTATTCAATTAGATAACGCTATAAAATTCAGAATGTTCTTTCAGAGGATTTCGCTTATTGAATAAAATTAGGCTATCGTGTTTCATTCTGAATTTCGTGTCTAATTTTCTTTTCTAATAAACAAGGCTTAAGAGAACTGAACAATAAATAAAATTGTAAATGACCGATGGAGTGAAAGGATGTGCCATCAAAGCTTTTCCTAGTTGAAACACTTGATTCAGATGAGCTTCGGCCAAACGATTTATTTCAAACATAATTCTTCTCCGCAATGTTTGCCAGAATGCTATGCTGGTTTTTGGACTAAATATTTCTTGTTTACATTCAAAAATAAAATAGAAAGTCCTTCACCTGAATAAACAAACTAAAAAATAAATTAATATATCCTTCCGCAAATTTTACATCCGTACAAAAAAACATTTAAGCAGCTGTATTTTTCTGTGTTTGTTTTTTTAAAACAAGATTCGATTAGTTAATATTTTCATTTTTGTTAATGAAATGTTAATGAAGAATGTTTCCTCACCAATTAATCATTAGCTGAAAAAGTTCAAGGCTGATAAATGAACTCGCTTCTAAGCTTTGTGCTGTAAGTTCTAAATTAATGAGGATGTTCAATAAATCAATGCATTGATTCCTTGCTTTTTACTTTCTCGTATACGAAGTATACAAAGAGAAAGTATTATAATTGTCAAAAAATTCGAACTCGTTATTTTGATGAATCCCTCTCTGAGTCCGAAAAACACAATTTTGGAATTATGTCTGTCTGTGTGTCTGTGAACACAATAACTTTTAAACGGTTTTGAGCTAGAGGAATGAAATTTGGTATGGTCTTTACACAAGATTGGTAGATTTCTATGAAATATTTTGAACGAAATCTGTAAACGAGAAGTCTGTCTGGCTGTCTGTCCGAGTTCATATGAACACGATAATTCAAAAACTTAAATAGCTAGATAGATAAAATTTGGTACACATTTTTATCATCAGAAATGTACGACCATATCAAATTTTGGACCAAATCCGTCAAAGAGTTGACTGTCTTTCGGTCTGTATAATTGCATGCTTGTGAACACGATAACTCCTAAACGCAATGACTTAGATGAATGAAATTTGGTTTATGGTCTTCTAACCTTAGTTGTAGATCTGTGTCTGATTTTGATTTCAATCGCTTGAAAAAAAGGCGTTCAAATTGCATATTCGGTTTTTTCACCATTCTACGATGCAAAAAAGGCGCGATCGCTTTGCGTGTTTCTCCCCACCTGAGTTAGGGAATGATGCGTATTACTGCCGCTTGGCGTATTTTTCTCTACCTATGTTAGGGCGTTTAAGAGAAAGTTCAGGGGAGACCACTCACGCTGGTTGGAATAGCGTGTTGATTCACTTGATATCATAGGCACAGGATAAACATAACTGAGCATGTCAGTTCGTATCTATCTATACGAAATTATATACTGTGTTGTGAAGTCAGTTTTATTCTGTTGTGTGAATGAATGAGTGCATGAGTGAGAGGCTTCTCTAAATTCAATAACTAATGATACTTCTCTTTCAGTCTCGCGCGGTAATACTAGTTTTCTTTTCATATCAGGTAAAAGCACTTTACTAGGTATATTCTTTGTCTAAATTGCTACGTTCGAAGATTGTGGTCCATTGCGACCGTGTGCTTCGACTGCCCATACTCTTCACTGGCTGGCTATCTTTTCGATGTTATACACTGTGTTGTGAAGTCAGTTTTTATTCTTGCAAGTAGTGCAATTAATTCCAAAATTAAATTCTGTTGGCGCATTTGAAATGTATCATGTGAGTACGAATTGGCTGTATTGTGTGTCTGCTTCAAATATATTTCTATAAACTGCGGTAGGGTAAGGAAAGTATGTCTTTCGCAATATTTATCCCAATATAAATTTATACAAAAATTACGAACAGTTTATGAGGTAAAATATTCTTAACATAGAAATAAGCATAACTTATCAAATAAAATACTGAATGTTTTAAAGGAATTTTTATTAATTATTTATTATAATTTATCTATATTATTTAATTATATTTTTATTTTGCTTATTTATAATTATTTATTTATACTTTGCTTGTCAACTCTGCAAGGATCGTTGTGCATATTATTAGAAAATTGATACCGTGATAGTTAGGTCGCTGAACTTAGGATGTCAATTGAATTTCTAAGCATCAGAAACAGAAGATGGAAAAAAGAAGTCCTAAGCCTTGACTTTTGCAGTTACATATAGTATTTTTGTCTAATTCAAAATGAACAATAATTACTAAACAAAAACTATTGTTGCACTTTTTAAAATTTTGTCTTTCTACTGTTGTTGATAACTTTTGGTAAGACATTTAATTTAACATCAGTATTTTTCAGCTTACAGTTTCCCCTCCTCCCTATTTCTTATAAATTGTGGTGTCCAATATTTTTTAAAACTTTCCCTTTTAACTACAATTTTTGAAACAGCTGAAATAATTTTAAAAATTTAGAAATTTTGGTAGATCCCATTAGTGAGTACGACTAAATCTACTTTAATGCTATAAAAAAATATCTGATTTACTGAACAGTTTTTTTATTAATTATTTTCTAAATTAATACCATGATAAATGCGTAAACCTGGAGTTTATGGTGCGCACCTGTTTCTCGCCATTTTTTCTTGGCGCAATTTCATTTGCCGACACCAAATATTGTTTTGGATGTGTAGTGCGCTTTTTATTGCTCTCTTGCGCATGCGTCAACTGAAAAGGAGAGGCTGAGCACGCAATGCCTGCCGCATGCCTGTGACTAAACCGTAATTCCAAATCCTAAAATACTTTTTGCAATCTTCAATGCCCACCTTTCTCTGTTAAATGAAACTAAAACCAACTCTTTATATTATTCGGTTGCGGAACTATAAACCTTTAACTTTAGCGCGAAAAGCGTCATAATTTGTCCTTTCCCCACACACCATTCGACCACTATAGAGAGACGTAAGTCTACGTCAAAAAAGCTGCAGATAATAACAATAAAAAAAATTGTTGGAAATTGTGTCTGAAAACATTTTCAAAAATTATTTAAAATTAAACAGAATGTCGCACGGAGATGAAATTGGTATCATTAAAAAGCTAATTCTTTGAACTTTAAGATGATGTTAAAACGGATTTTGTGCAATAATATGTTCCGAAGTTATTGCGGGAAAACGTTAAAATTTAGGGTAACTTTTAATTTATTAACATTCTAATTAAAATTGCAAAAAAATCCTTTCTTGCACCTACTACCCAAGAAATAACCACCTGCCAAATTTCAAGTTTCTTGTCCCAGTGGTTTGGAAGATTCGGTGATGAGTCACTGAGGGACTTTCTCTTTTATATATATCAGACATGCTGTTCAAATGTAGGAAGGCATGAACGACTAACACAGATAGAGTGTGTGTGTGTGAAACATTCAGTTAGTCAGTCAGTCTATACTTATAAAAGACAATGTTTGTGTGCGTGTGTGTGTCCGCGATGTCCACACGAATATATCGCACTTACAGTCATGAAATTTGGCACACAGGTAGTCGTAATGGTGACTGAATGCACCTCGAAGCCGGAATTTTAAAATTTAATCTAGAAAACTTATTATTTAATGTTTTGTGTTGTTTCGGGTGACTTTTCGCACTAATTTCTCAATAGCATGGTTTCGGATAATTATACGCAAAAAAATAGATACACCATCGGAAAGAGCAAAAGATTTTCGTTCCAATGAAGTTTGTTTCGTAGGTTTAACGTAATTTACTAAATTTTGAGAAAGTTTTGAAAAATAGTCAGTTTATGTTAATTTTTCATTCGAATTCCTTTAAATTCTCGCATCCGACGTTCTAATAACGCTATCCTTTTAAATTTTTTTCAGCTTATAACTGGAACATTTCTGTCTGACTTTGAAAAAGGACGGTTAAAATATATTTTCCGTTTTTTTTAAATAAATTTTTCCCTGGTCAGTTCAAAGAAAATTTTCTCTAGAGAGCTTTCTCCCACGAGTCTTTCTCCGGAGCCTTCCCAGCATGCATTGTTGTAATCTCATTGGCTGACGGTGCAGAGCTCAAGAGACATCATAACCTTTAACTGAATGACTTCGATTATTATTTTCGGCAGTGTCTTAACGTCTTTATTTGTCTCGCATATTTTGCTTGCTGTATAATAATCGTTTCCACGTTGCAATTTTTAATATTTTTAATTAACGTACTTTGCACTGTTTTTCTAAAGTTGAAATATCATTGTCGTGAAGAAAAAATAAGCGGTAAAATCAATAATGTGTATCTTTTGTTTTGATTTTGTTTTCAAAACTTTTTCGTGTCATTGTGTGCGTTTTTTTAAATTTATTTATTCTGTTGAAGTCCTGATTCCACGGGCAACGCCTTGCTTGTACTGTTAGTAGATACATAAAGAGAAAGCATTGTTATCTCTGACAGCAAGATTGTGATGAATCTACAGATTTAAAATCTTGTTGAGTTCGAAAAAACATTTTTGGGATTATGTCTGTCTATCTGAGAACACGATAACTCATAACGGAACGAGCTAGACAAATGAAATTTGGCACATGGCCTTAATATCCAAAATATATATGCACCAAAGTTTGGACGAAAACAGTCAAAGGAAGAGTTTCCCTGTTCGTCCAGTGTGTATATACCAAAGTTTGGACAAAAACAGTCAAAGGAAGAATTTCCTTGTCCGTGCAGTGTATATGTACCAAAGTTTGGACAAAAGCAGTCAAAGGAGGAGTTTCCCTGTCCGCCCAGTGTGTATGTACCAAAGTTTGGACAAAAACACTCAACGGAAAAATTTCCTTATCCGTGCAGTGTATATGTACCAAAGTTTGAACACAAACAGTCAAAGGAAGAGCTTCCCTGTCCGTCCAGTGTATATGAACACGATCGCTCGAAAACGTAAGAAGCTAAATAGAAAAAATTCTGCATTTGGTTTTGCACCAGAATTGCGGCAACTTTTGGGCCAAATCCTTCAAAAGTTGACTGTATGTCGGTAGGTCTATTCATAAGTATGTGACGGCTAACTCATAAACGCAACAAGAAAGATACATGAAATTTAGTGTGTGGCATTGAAACCAAAATTGTATGTTTGTATCAAATTTTGAACCCAATCTGTCAACGCGAAGATGTCCAAAATATATACTCGATTTCCTTCACTATTACGAAGCTAAACGCAAAACGCGCCATGTTGTGTACGAGTAAGGTGAGGGAAAACATTACCTTCTGCTTTAAAGGATAACTTAGAATTTATGTCCAACAAAATCATTACCGGGAATTCTGAATAATGTATCGCGACAATTTCAGAAATATTTTATTGGTCTGTACTTCACAAGCATGAAATTTGCATTCTTTATTTCCGGCGACCAAAGAGTTTCACAAACTGGAATACAATGAACCAGAATGTTTATACTCCTTTTTCAGTAAACAATCCGTTATGGGCTTTTATCTTGAAGGCTCCATTATCAACATTCAAAATCGTCTGACTTTATTTTTTTATAATGAGGGCATGGCAACACTGTGACACCGTTCTGCATATCGGAAGGTGCCTTGTTGATCGACCGTTGTCTGCTTCCTTCGCGTTCTAATCTGTGGGCGTGCGTGAAATCTTTTTGTTGTTCACTCCGGAATAGGTGCACGAACAAAAACAGAATTCGCGCGTGCCTTTAAATGGTTAAAATGAGAGTGGTGCTGTTGTGAATGTGGTAAAATCTCGTGCAATATATTTTTTCTAGGTTCCGCATATCGATAATCTTTAGAGATAAAAGAACGGTTTGCAGACGTTACAAATCGAATTCCGGACCTCATTTAAATGCCGCGAACCTATATTGGATTATTTCAAGACACGTTAGATTTTTTTTCTTTTAATTCGTAGAGCGGCTTAAAAAACGTGATTCTGTATTTTATCATATCGTGACTCACGGACTCATCACCTTGGTTTCGATTGGGAAATAAAAGGCCTTTTTCTTCTTTTCGAATATAGTTTGAAGTAGACATTGTTTTAAAAACATTTTTAGGCAGAAAAGTTTTTGTTATTGCGAATTTATTCAAGGATGGACCGCATTACTGATAACTAAATGCGCATATCGACAGATCAATTTATTTTAAATTGTATCATTGAGCATTCAAGGCGTTGTTTTCTTTCATGATAATCTGGTATTCCTTCCAACTTCACGAAAATTTTGTAAACGTTGTTTTCCATAGAAACAATGTTTTACTTTAATTTGGCCGGATAAATTTATTAATTTATGCGCTATGTTTTAAGACATTGACGATGAACTTTCTTCATGAAGGAATCATTTGCCCTTAAAAAATTAACCATCATTACGAATAAATATAAGTGAAAAAAAGAAACTAGTTTTTAAATCCAGACGAGAAGCGTCAGTTCACAATTAATTAGAAATTATTGTTTTAATGTATTTACGTCAATAGAGAATTTCTAAACGAAAAATCCGAGAAAAAGTTTCAATTTTTGGATTTAATGGATATAACAAATTGTATATCGGATAAAATTATATAAATTATTGTGATAATTTCATATGATTAACAATAGTTTTATCTAGAAAAAAAATATGAGAGCAAATTAATAAAAACTGCGTTATTCACCTTAACACTAGGTTTACAAACATTTCTTATATATACCTATCTCCGCAGAAATGAGTCAATTTGAACCATGAACAAAATCCCACATTTTCTTTCAAAAACAAGCTGAAAAATCGTGCTAGATAAACATACCATTTTAAATGAAACTATGAGATATATGTGAACATAAAATTTATAATATTTAACATTATATTACATCATGTTTCTTCCTTGCATGTTCCACAGAACGCAGCTCCATGCCCCCGTACCTGAAGCTGGCATGTTCCACAGATGTACTTAATTTCACTTACACATTTTCCGCAAACAGTTTTTTGACGTAAACTTGCGTCTCTCCATAGTCGTCTAAATGGTGTGCCGGAAAAGGAAAAAATTATGACGCTTTAAACGCTTATAGCTCCGCAACCAAATAACATAGAGAGTTGGTTTTAGTTTCATTTACCAGAGAAAGGTGGACATTGCAGATTTCAAAAAGAATTTTAAAATTTAGAATTACGGTTTAGTCACAGTCGAGCTCCAAACTTGGTGAAAATCACGAAACATTTTGATGACGTCAAAGAGACCGATGCGCGCGCACGCAGACTGAGGCAATTCAGTCATCGATCACTCGAAATGTTACTCAAGAATTATTGAATTACGTCAAATTTCGTGCTAAAGTTAAACTCTTATAGCTCCGCAACCAAATAATATAGAGTTGGTTTTAGTTTCATTTAACAGAGAAATGTAGACATTGAAGATTGCAAAAAGAATTTTAGAATTGGAATTAAGATTTAGTCATAGTTGGTGAAAATGACGAAGAATTTTACATAGATAGTCACATAGTCACACTAGACTAATAGACACTATAGACTATAGAGTTAATAGTCACGTAGAGCTACTTAAGTCACAGTTGAGTAAGGTAAGTAAGTCTATTTCCCTCAATCCCAGCAGCCGTTTAGCAGAGACAGCCTCCCGTCGATTTTTTTTTTACCTTCTGTACAGGTTTTGTTGGTTTTTGTTCCTGTTGAAACTGAAACTACTAAGACGTCTTCCGCAGGCTAAGACGGCAATTCGCGGATTGACTTTTGTTTATTTTTCCAATGCGTATCTCTTTTCTGATCAGGATCTTCCAACACAATACGTAGCGCATGAACAGAACCAATTTCTGCGTATCTCTTTTCTATATCAGGGTCTTCTAACACAAATACGTAGCGCATAAACAGAGCCAAATTCTGCGTATCTCTTTTCTGTATCAGGGTCTTCCAACACAAATACGTAGCGCATAAACAGAGCCAATTTCTGCGTCCTCTATATCTCGGTAACTACATATGTTAAAAACATAACTAATGCCTTATTTTAGAGATAAAGGGTAACAACAGAAGTTACAAAAAAATTAAATTATGTATGTTACTTTTCATATCATCGACCGATCCTACACAGAATTGCAACATATCCACGCACGATTGAAGAATTCAAAACAAAAGAATTGACATTGTATTATATTTTAATAAGAGAAATAAAACAATTTTCATTGTAACTTTAGTTTCAATTTATTTCGCCAATTTTCCATACATTAGTGTTTCAGAGAAACAAAAGAGAATCACGAGTAACTTCGAGAAACAAGAGTATCATGAGTAGCTTCGAGAAACAAAAGAGTATCGCGAGTAACAAAGAGAAATCTATAAACTTCGAGAAATAAAAGAGACATGCGAGTAAAGTAGTCCTGCGCCTTTAACATTAGCGGCTGTTTGAAAAAGACAGCCTCCCGTCATTTTTTCTTATAATTAACCTCCAGAAATATTTTCGAAATATGAGCAGAGTATTAAACAGGCTAGGACGAACTATAATAACAACTAAAAGGAATAACAGTAACACGGCTTATCAGTTCCACGGGGAAAGTCTGTGTTTCCACTTTACCTCGATTTAAACATAAAAAACATTGTGAGAATTGAAACAAAACGCATTTCACTTTTATTTCATTGACATTTAAAATATTGAACAAATAAACTTTTTACTTAAATGCCATCAACAATATTTCGAGCACTACACCAACTGTTACTAAAACAATTAAAATTCAGCAAGACAAACTGGGCTGAAAAATTCGATTTAAATTTCTCATTGTTAAAACGCGCAGAATCTTATATCTCAACACGATAAAACATTTTTAATTAGAACTTATTGTCCCCCCTAATGATTAAAAATCTTATTTGTATCGGGAGTTCTAATCATAATACTATTTAACCTACTGAACAGTTGAAAAGCGTGCTCGTTAGACGCAACAAAATGCAGAACAATTTCTATTGTTATCACTCTCGCTTCTTCCTAGGATTTCACTTCCTCTGCGGCATAAGTCACTCCAAGAAATCGAGTAATCCAAACAATCAGAGCCGTCGTTACGGTAACACATTAATTATGCAACCCAAAACTCTAATCACGTCGGATTCATTTTCTCGAAAGCTATTACTATTAGTGGCCTGGGGCAATAATGAGTGAAAATGAAGCTATTATTCCAGCGGGAGACAAGGACTTACGCGATTTCTCAACTGCTGACGGACAAAGACAATCACTCCTTAAACGGAACAATGTAAGTATATAAAACTTTCTTCATTCCCCAATTAGTGTCAGACTCGCTTCCTTCGTCTGTGTGGAGAAAGTCCGAAGACGCCAGTTTGTAGGGTTTGGGAGATGGGACGGGGAATTACCGGAGCTGATATGAGAAATCAAAATGCATGTCCACGCTCTCCTGATAGAAATGCTGCAGACATCTCATTTAAAAACTTGATGAGTATCAGAAAAGCTACCGTAACCGAACGAAGTACAGA
>BGPR01005621.1:60394-91128 GCA_013235015.1 Araneus ventricosus | reverse complement strand
ATATAATAATCTCACTTAATTTTACTTTAAATTCTAATATTATATATTTTAAAATCTTTGTACAATATTAATGTATTTCAAAATCACTTTTCTTAAACTCCAATTTCGTTTTATTTCCCACTCTGAAGGTATATTAAATCTCTCGTTTGGCATATTTATTACTTAAAGAATATTTTGATCGCTTCCACGCGCACACAAAAATCGCGAATTCTGCGTCCTTTCGGCGTCAGACTTTTCCCTAAAACACTTGCGTAATATACTAAAAATAGCTAATATTCCCTTCACTTTGATCACGTGTCTATATGTTAAATCCCTATCTGAGAAAATGCAGGGATTTTCTGTTCGATTTTGACTTGAAACCTTCATGCGATGTGTACGTATACTCCGCCACTCTCATAATATGTTGAATAATAAATAAAAATTGGTTAATAACTCGCCCTGTTCCTTACCTAACGACTACAACAAAGAATTCATTTTATATATATATAAAAATTTAACACTTTCCTAATTTTAAAAAACGCTAGTCAAAATTTAATGCGTAAAATTATTTCTACTTAAGCTCTGACAGACAATTAACTGTCACTTTAACTGGCTGAAATCCAGTTTCAACCGCTCTAACGATCGGGAATTCCCCTCTTTTACAGTACTACTTAATCTCGCTGCGATGGTGCAACTTCCTCTTTTTAAAATCATGTAACCTTCCTACCAGACGCCCGTTCCGGCGTGGCTTGTTTCTTTGTCGCCGGTGACTGCGCTTTGCGTCTATATTTTAAATCATGGCTTGATATTCCTCAGAAATATTTAAAACTAGCTGAAACTAATGAAGTAAATTAAATAAACTGATTTGGACTTCAACGACTGCCTGTTTACTAAGATGTCTGCTCTACACTGCACATGAGGATATATATATATATATATATATATACTGAAGAATTTCTGAAGAATGGTAACATGTATTTCTTTAATAGGTAATGAGGCTTTTCAACTGCGTAAATTAATGATGTGCGGTTTTTCTATTAATAACATGAAATGTTTTTCGGTCGCATGATGGCAGATTTCGCAGTCTTCATATTCCATTCAAATAATTATTTCTTTTATTTTCACTTTAATATTAATACGAATTATTATTAATAATAGAACTGTAAGGAACTGGACATTATAGTTGCTGTTGCCTGCGGTAGATGGCGCGGCACAAGACTGTTCTGTAAACAGTTCAGTTGGCAGTCGGACGGTAGTGAGGCTGGTTGTTTTTTGAGAAGGAAGTGCCCGATAGGATTTTTGTGTGGCCATGACTCGAAATAATGAGAATTGTAATGTATAGTTTTCTTTTCTTTTATGTTATATGTATTAGTGTGTTTGTCTATTTATGTCGTGCTAGTCCTGTGTGTCATTAATAAACTAAATTAAAAAAGAAATATTGCCTAATTTCTCGACTGCATTTTTATATGACACTACAGAACAAAGTGGAGGCAAAACAAAACAAAAAATGGAGGAATCTTGTTCCTTCTACATCGTCAAGGGTCAAACAGAAGCGACATGATTTTAAAAGAAAATAGAAAAGCTTTTTAAAAGTTTTTTTTTCTTTTTTAATTCAACGGAAGCCCCTCAAAAATCGTCTGATAATGCTTTTGTTTGAATGCTAAGTTTCATACCAACTTATAATAGTAATTTTTGATGGTGTAAAAATACGAACCTCTTTTTTTTACAGTATAAATAATAAATTCGATTCTAACATATAAAGTTGATGTACTTTTCCCCTCACATTTTTTAAATATCATGTTATGTTTTAATAATGCAATTAAAGTATCGAAAACACTTTTTTGGCACTTTTACCTACCTGCCACAAACTTCCAAAAAGGATCTTTTTTTTTTTTTTTTTGACAAAAAAAAAGAAATTCCTTAATTGTAAAAGAGCTTTTTATTAAATGAAAGAGACCACAAAAAATCCCCAAAACCCACATTCCTAATTTCTTAAATCAATAGAATTACACCCACGAAAAGCTCGTTCCACAAAAATCGTCTGATAATTCATTAACCACACAAACGGTCAAACGATAATTAACACCTCGACACAAAAAAACCCAGTTCTTAATTCGATTATAAGCGAGCGTCGTAAAAAGAAAGCAAACGATTTCTTTTTCCGCTTGTGCAGTAATTGTCATCGATTACAATTCTCTGAGTGGCAGCAGGCAAGTTAGAATCCGTCCGTTATTAGCGGGCGCCTCCTATCGGCTCGATCAGGTGCCTGACCTAAGTGTCACTGACCTTGAAGAGCAAGGTCGATCTCTCGCAATTCTTCGCTCACTCCCACTTGCGATCCTGTTGCATCTTTCTCTCCGCAGCTATTCAAATGAGAATCTCGTGAAGGTGTCATTTATTGAAGTCGTTTGCTATTATTATTTCTTTCTGTTTCGTCATAGAGCGCGTTTCATTAGCATCGGATGCCGTGTTGCCATTTCGGTCGTTGTAATGTAGGGTTGAAAGTTGAGTGAGCTTTCATTGTCAACATTTTTTCGAATCGGTCGGTGTTGGATTTTTGATTCTCTTTTCGATGGGAAATTTCCCCTGAGGGGAAATGTCTCTGGAATTGATTTCGCGGAGTTAGTGTGGACCTCTTTAAACGGGTTCAACGTTTTAAGGTGTTTTGTTTCGGGACATTTTGTTTTCTTTCGTTAAAAAGTTTTTCTCTCCAATTTTCTGAGTCTGTATGGTTGCCGAATTGGCGAGTTTTGTGTTAACCCTATAATGACGGTTCGAGCGATCAGATGCTTATCATTTAATGGTTCGGAAAGATTCGTTGTTAAAGGATTAAAAGTGAATGCAGCAATTTTCTCTTCTCTCTTGACTTTGATTTTTGTTGTTGTCGCATTACAAAACTTGCATTTTCCCTTGTTGTTTTCGCATATCCAAAGAATACAAAGAGAAACAGTTGTAATCATAAAAAACTCAACCTTGGGATTTTGATGAATCTTTATGTTTTAGTAACAGAAAAGGGCATTTTTGGAATTATGTTCGAGCGGATATACGTAAGTACGTGAATACGATAATTTAAAAACGCAATAACTTAGATCAGAGGTACCCAACCTGTGGTACACGTACCCCTAGGGGTACGCGGAAGAGAAAGGTTGGGGAGCCCTGAGTTAGATTAATGAAATTTGGAATATACAGTGATTTCGGAAGCGTCACAGCGTTCACTACAGCGGTTTTCGTCACTATTTCGTCGGAAAACAATCGGTGAAATATGAAACCGACGAATACCGAGGCAATTAATTCCATAAGAGTCAATGCAAATCCAATTAATTCGTTCGAGGCACTCCAAAATACAGGCCAAAAACACTTTTTATAGAGAATATATGTAAAGCTTAATATTAAAAACAATAAGAAACTATCGCCATAACCCGGCGTTGCACGGGCTGTCTCGAATATTGCGTCATGCCCTGGCGGAGAGAAGTGAGGTCACGTGAAGCCCCGGGATCCATATTTTTCATATGCCCGCCTCCGTTTTTTCAACAAATATTGTCAATTACTTTCCCCGACAAACGTAAATATCCTTTCAAGTGTAGTCTTTTTATTACCGTCTATAACAGTAACGTTGCGAAATAAAACATCATAAGACAAAAAAAGGGGAAAAAATGCAAGAAAACGCATTTTTTCCGATGTTTTAAATCAAAACACGGGAGCTCGCTAAAAAATAAAATAAATAAAACCTTTGATACAAACCAGCTTCCGTTTTTACGGTTCAAAAAGATGAAGAGAAATAAATGGGGCAAAAAATGAAAGAACGCCGGATGTGAATGATTAATAATGGGGGAAAAAGAAAATCGGTAAGGAGTCTGCACGATAGATTCATTCATTTTGGCGTTTTTAATTAATATCTTTTTAACTAATTGTAATTTCGGAATTTAAGTGGTCAAAATGGATTCCTTGGATTATTTCCCATCTTTTTGTACTTTCGGCGCGTTTCTGCGTTCAGCAATTCGTGAGAAGATAGCCTTAAAATACATAGATAGATAGATACATTTGTTTACTCTCGAATTTTAATAGTGTGGATTAATGTAAAAGACTAATGTGAAGAATAAATTAACCTTTAACATGGCATCTACATTTTTATAACTTTCTGAAGACTCTTCTTGGCGTACGGAAGACAGCGAGGAGGGGAGTGAGTTGCCGATATTATTGTTTAGAGGAGGAATCCCCTTCCATAAGGACCTTAGGTACCAAGGCAACTACTAAGGTCACTTCCCTTCTTCGTCTCTTGTCACTGGGACCAGCTTCAGTCAGTGGACTACTTGGTTTTCGCAAAATTAGCAGCGAGGGATTACTGTAATCATTGCACCAAAGTTGCAGTTCGGCATCAAAATTACAGAATGAAAACAACATTAGCGACAATCAATCGGCGGCAAAGATAATTTCGAATACTTTTCGAAGATTTTTTTAAAAAAATGTTTAAATTTTTTTAAATAATTTTTATTTTTAAAAAAAATTCGTTAGGAAATATTTGACTAGGTTATACTAGGCATGCTTATTGGAAATTTACGGGGAAAAAATAGGTCGAACGTTTCAGAGCTCCTCCCCCCCCACCCTCTTCTTTTAATTCATTGCACCATTCGAAAGCAGTTGTGATCATTGGAATATTTAATGCATTCTTCAAAAATTAAATCCGTTATTTGCTGGACATTCGTTTTTGTGTGAAAACCCAGCAATTTTAGCAAAACCCTAGTTTTAATAGTTCATCTTTAATTTATAATAAAAAATGAATTAAAGGTAGAATTTTGATGACATATTTAATTTTTTAATATAGAACAAACAGAAACTATACATTCTCATTGCTACAATGAAAATAGATACAAAAAAAAAATATTTAAGTTTACAAATTTTTTTTTCGCAAAATCATGATTTCAATATATACGATGACTGTATTTAGTTTTAAAAAATTTTTAAATGCATAAGATGGTTGTTCAATTGAAAAAAATATATGAATCTTACTCAAAACGAAGCTTTAACTAAGAACAAAATCTTAAATGCATTATCTGCTAACACAACATGAGGGTTTTTTTTTTTTTCAGTTTTAAATGAAGCTAAAATCTCATATTAAAATCCAACGTAATTTAAAAATAATTATGAAATCTTTGTGAAGTTTTGTTTAAGTGAATTAAATTGATCCTCTAAACTTTGTAATGTGTATCTAAATTTTATCTGATATGATGTCCTTAAAAAGCAATTTTTTTTCAATGGAATAATTTTTCTTTTATCTTCACCTGAATTTTTTTTTTAATATCCCACTCTCGAGTAGACATAACTATAAAATATTTCACTAGGGTGCACTGAATTTTCGTAATGTTTGACAATGTTGTCCTGTGTTCACTGAGTTTTCGACCTTGATTTGGATTCTGTGGCAATCGCTTGTTATCACTTGGAGACATTCCCTCGCATATTTACGGATCCTACATAGTAGTGAATGAGGTCGCTTCTCATTGGCTCTCAGCGTCACGTGACTTGGCTTGCTTCTTAATGATGTCATAGCAACGCGCTTGGGCGGGATTTTAACTATTATTTTGTCTTCCACTATCGCATCATGGAGAAATCAAAACTACCTTCTAATTATGAATATTTGGATGTTTCTCAACCAAATGAAGTTTGCTTCTTTAGAATAAAACAAATAAAGGACGAACTTTCAGCAATGGTAAGTGCTGTTTAGCTTCACGACGTCATTAAGAAGCAAGCCAAGTCACGTGACGCTGAGAGCCAATGAGAAGCGACCTCAAATATGCCATTTCCTCTAACAGATTTGCACAACTTCAATTGGGACACAATCCTCTCAGGGAGAAAAAGTCAAGCAGACTTCGAGTTTCACAAAAGGCGGCGAATCGCTAACGTAGTACCCATGGTGTAGTGGTTATCACATCCGCCTAACACGCGGAAGGTCCCAGGTTCGAGACCTGGTGGGTACATGTCGCTATTTTTTCAACTTTTTCACATGTAGTGATAAATCTTTGTGTTGATTGGTATCATTACAAAACGCGTACTTAAGGTTACCGTAATTTTTTAATTGAAAACCGCACACGCCGCGGAGGGGTTGAAGGTTAGTGGGGAGTGACAGTATAGTTTAAAATTCTAAAAGCTGTTTACCAATGACCCTCTTTCATAACACTAGCACAGAGTTTGAAGATGTGAAAAAACATTTAAAGCATCAGAGCTCAAAGAAGATGCAATTTTTATTAATGTTTCGTAATTTTAAATTATAAAAATGAAAAACAGAATTAAAATAAAGCTTTTAATTTTCAGTTTGTACTGGGGTCCGGATAAGGAGGCTCATCCACTTTCTCATCAACAATGGATGTAAACAATGAATTTTCTTTCATTGGCCCGAATGACGTCAGCTTCTTCGAATACGTCAGATTTTCTCAATGACAACCAAATTTCTCTCCTGCCGCATTCAGTGGCGTAAATCCGGACATTTTGAAGATCCGGACATGAGCGTGAAATCCGAACTGTCCGGACCTATAGTAACTCTCTATATACTCTATGACATAATTTTTTTTTTTTTTTACTTTCTCATACATGAAGTATACAAAGAGAAAGTATTGTAATCGTCAAAAAATTCGAACTCGAGATTTGGACGATTCTCCACGTTTTAGACCTCCCTGAGTCCGAAAAACACAATTTTGGAATTATGTCTGTCTGTGAACACGATAACTCGAAAACTATTAGAGCTACGAGGATGAAATTTGGTATGTGATCTTTACACATCATTTGTAGGTTTCTATTTAATTTTGAACAAAATCCGTCAACGGGAAGTCTGTTTGTCTGTATGCCCGCGGTCATGCGAACGCAATAACTCAAAAACTTGAAAAGCTAGATGGATAAAATTTAATGCACAGTTTTATCGTTATGAATATAGGTCCGTATAAAATTTTGGGCCAAATGGGCCCCCTTAAACATAAACCTGTCTGGGCCCCCAGGATTATGTGTGTATGAAAGAGATTTTCTCTAGAGAAATTCTTGCGTCATTTCTAAAGCAAACAAACAAAATAGCAAGTAAGTTTTATTGGCCAGTCAACGAAGGATAAATAGAAAAAAAATTTGGTACAATTAAGTTTTGAAATTTGGCATAGTTGTTGCGGGTGGAATACCTATCAGCAGAAGCCCAATCTGTGTTTTCTGGTGCCTTTCTTAGTTTTCTTGAATATCTCGAAAACTCTTCTGTTTTCACACTACATGTGAATTAACAAATTAAAGAGCGTAAAATTCCCTACAATGTCATGCTTTTATTTTTCTTCCAGTTTTAATATTTTTTTCAGATAATTGCTCTAAGCTAATTTTTAATTTTCAGTAATTTACGACCCCCTGGACCACCAAAACGGCATGTTACCTAGCTGAAAAAAAATTGTTTAAAAATGCTCTTTCATTAAAAAAAAAATCGTAGTTGAAATATTATTAGTTTTTTAAAATTAATTTTTGAACAGTGTCCGACAATTCTCGGCCTCCCCTGTATTTTTGCGATTTTCACCGACTAAACGTCGTTTAGTCGGTGAAAATGTTCCTACCTATGTTCTATGGTAATTTTTATCCTCTTCCTACTATCAGCCCTCTGAATTTGTCGGTCAAATTCAGCAACACCCTGTATAAAAATGATACCATTTTTAATGCGAGCGGGCCCTCATCCTGGCAACCACTATTTTGAAACCCAGTCAGCCACTGGAGTCGCATGCTGTGACGTAATGTTCTTTTTTCTCCTGCATGATGTACAGAGGCTTACTGGTCTAGAAATCCTAGCTGCAAAAATTATTTGATTCCATTGAAAGACAAACGAAATCAGTAACAGTTATTTTAGTTACTCATATCTGTCTCATAATGATGCATCGCTATGACTTATCCCGACACACGAAAAAAGAATTCAGCAGCGCAGTTATTAACCAGTCTCTAATAGTCACGCAGTCTTAAATGGGTCAACGACTTTCTAGCCGTCCCACGACCAGAAGCTCCGAAACGGGTAGCACATGTGCAAAAAGACGTTCTATTTTTGTTCTGCCTCCTACCCTGCTGCAGAAAGGGAAAGGGGTGACTCGGAGGGGGTGGATGACCTGCTAACAGCTGCTGAAGGGGAAGAAGGAAAGGGTTGGGTTCCGCTAAGGGGGGTGGGATAAAATCGTTTTAACTAAAAGCACCGAGCAAATGGTATTGGGTCAGTGCATTTTGTTACTTCATTTTGCTTTTCGCATTGGTTTTGGTTTGAATATTAATAATAAACGTAACATGATAAGATTTGATCGGAAGTTGCGTTGATTCTGGAATTTGGAAGTGATTGAATCCGCACTGTAATAAACATAAGCTTGTCAAACTCGCATTAATTTGTCTCATCAAATTTCTTTCGGTCCTGTCCAATATAACAATATGCAATGCAAATTTTAATACTGATTTTATGCCTTAACATGTAAAATTTATTATAATACATAAAGCAGAATTATTAAATACATAAAACACAATTATTAATTCATTATTTGCCATTGTCCCTTTTTTTGGACGCTTGTTTTTTTATTTATTTCTACCTAAGCAGTGGAACTATTAACTTTGATTGTTATACCTAAATGTTGTTACAGAAATTACAAACTCAATAAAAATATTTTTAGTTAAAAATAAAATAAATTATAATTATATATAAAAATTTCCAAAACAATGTTGCCTTTTATATTACATTCATGTTAACATATTAATGATTTTTTTTTCTCTTTGCGAAAGCGAAATATAAGTGTCTTGGTATATAATGGTTTAATCAAATTAGGATGAAATGTCCTGTGTCAAATATATAGGGGAAAAATATAAGTCTTAAAATTCGATGTGAAACAAGATCTGAAGATTTTAAATCTGAAAGATAAGTATTTCTTATCTCCCCCCCCCCTTCGGTAAATAAACTTATCTGTACTTGTGCAAAGAGAGACAATCAGAAAGCAAAAGTACAACGTATCCGTATTTTTTTATGCTGTACTTTTCGAAGAGATCTTACATTTCTTTAAAAATATATAAATTATCTATTTGTTTTTATTTGTTATTAATATTATTTATGTTGTATTTTTGGTATCTACATAAACTAAGATCTTGTTTATTTTGTCCGCAATATCTTTTGACGTACGTGAACTAAAACGTTATTTTTTTTTTTCTTTTTTCAGTTTACTAATCATCAGAAAATTTCAACTTCCAGGTGTTATATAATTTGTCAGAATGAACCATAGCGGAATTTTAATTAAATAAAAGGAAATATTTTAACATAAAAATGTTACTGTTCTAATAAGTAAACATAACAATGCAACAAACAAGAGAAAACCAAAAAAATATTATCAATATTAAATTTTTTACGATATTTATACAGAATAACAAAGAAAAATTTCGAAATTAGTTCGTTACTTCAAAACATATATATTCAAATAAAGAAAATTATTTATTTCACTTCAATATTTTCTATACTATGTTTTTTCTTTTATTTTTTAATGTGCGCATTATTCCACATTTTTATGCAATTCAGCAGAATTAGCTGTTCTTTTACATCACTTTTTTATTCGATGCTTGTTTACATTCGTTGATGTTCTTTGCTTAAAATTTCAAACGTATTCCTTTATAAAATTTCCTATTATCCTTTCTTCTGAACCTATAACACAGACAACATGATGAAACGGCAAAAGCTATGGGATGAATCAATACCCTCAGTTCAATAATCCCGGATATCTGAATGTATTTAAAGAAATTGATTCATTTGAACAGAAATTAGTTTCAAACTTAAATAATTGATATTGCTTGCAATAAAACATTAGATAGAAAATTATTTAATTTCAGGAACTCCTTTCTTTTAGACCTACGAAACGTCACGACAGGTGTCACGTTATTCACCTGTCGCTCGTTTTCCACCAATCGCCATTCTGCTTGCTCTTTCTGCGTACTGTCAATTTAAGTTGCCACTGACTACAAATAAGACTTTATTTTATTACCAACTACCAGCACGCAAACGGCGTTGCCCGTGGAATCAGGACTTCAACAAAATGAGGGGAAAAAAAATGCCCACAATGACATGAAAAAGTTTTGAAAACAGAATCTAAACAAAAGATATAAATTATTGATTTTCCCGCTTATTTTTTTTCTCGCGATAATGACATTTAACTGTAGAAAAACAGTACAGAGTACGTTAATCCAAAACAATATTAAAAAATTGCAACGTCAGAATCATTACTATACAGCAACCAAAATATGCGAGACAAATAAACACGTTAAGATACTGCCGAAAATAATAATCGGTCGTCATTCAATTGAAGGTTATGACGTCACCTGCGCTCTGAACCGTCAGCCAATGAAATTGCCAGCAACGTTCCAGAAACGTGTCGCGGGAGGAATCTCGCTAGATAAAAATATCTTTCAACTGACCATGAAAAAATTAATTTTAAACAAACGGGAAAATATATTTTAACCGTTCTTGCTTTAAATCCGACAGAACCGTTCCAGTTAAAAGCTGAAAAAAATTGAAAATAATAGTGTTATCAGAACGTCGGATGCAGCAAATTTAAAGACAAAAATAAAATTTCGATTGACTGACTATTTTTTAAAAATTCCTCAAAATGTAGTAAATCACGTTTGAAGCTCAAAACAAATTTCATTAGAAAGAAAATTGTTTCCTCTTTCCGATGGTGTATCTATTTTTTTCGTACAATTATTTGAAGCTGTGATATTGAGAAATTAGTGCGAAAATGACCCAAAACAACATAAAGCATTAAATAAAAAATTTTCTATATTGAATTTTAAAATTCCGGCTTCGAGGTGTATTGAGTCACCATTAAGACTACCTGTGTGCCAAATTTAAAGACTGTAAGTGCGATAGATTCGTCTGGACATCGCACACACACACACGCACACAAATGTTGCCTTTTATAAGTATAGATAAATAATAATTGATGAATTTGTAGTTTTCTCATTTTTATAATATTTATAGTCACATCGAACTGCATTTTAAATGAAATTATTCTGTGAAAATTCTATTTATTTTACGTACAAATAGTGAACTGCAGAATCTGATAAAAAAATTAATGAGAATTTGGAGAAAATATGTAAAATAATAAGGAACGAAAAGTTTTAAACTGATTTCTCTCGGGAAAGAAAACCCACATTTATTTCAATTAGATAAATTTTGTTTTATTCGAGAAAAAAAAATCGTCTGCTGTTTTTCCTATTTTCTTTGAATCAATGACGCCAAATTCTTGTTATTCGCAGAGTCCACAAATAATTTGTTTTCCACTAAATAAAAGTCCTATTCTTTGAGGCGATAATATTATTATGAAAACATCTCCTAACAGGACGCCGTCATAATACACATAAAAATTCATCACTTTCTCAATGAACAGACATAACAACTCTGGACAGAGAAATAAAATGAATTAGTCACTTCCTGTTGCCATCGTTTTTTAAGAAATAGAAAGAACAAAATTAGACCGATGGTTGAACAACAAGGAACATAAGGTGGCGGTTGAAAATATGAAAGTGCTTGGATCAACAATACTAACGAGTATGATTATTATGTGCAAAGAGATAACAAATGAGAAAGAAAAGTTGGTTTAAGCATAATTTCGTGATGTTGTACTACATTTTTAACTTTAAATAAACATTCAGAAAATATTATATGTTTATTCTTGATAAAAGCAACAAAAATTTAGAAATGGAAAAATGTAAGAATTCAAAACAGGAAGTATCCGAATATAAAAACAGAACTCGGGTTGAATGAGATATAAAGAATTCCATCAGAACAATCTGCTGGTAATGTTTTAAAGTATGATAGATTTCTAAAAGTTCTCTCATAGTAATTTTGATTAATAAAACATTAATTGTTAAGTATAAACAACTGGACGTGATGAAAAATTATTCTTGAACTTAAGGCCTTACAATTTCCTTTTTTTTTTCAATTGTCATATCGAGGTATTTGGTTAAGAAAGTTATTAGGTTAAAGAAACAATGGATGCCTTTGAATGAATGAACAATGCTTTTTTCCTTTATTGTTTAAAAACTGTTCCCAGTTAAGAATCATTCATACATGATCGATTCTAACCATTTTTTAAAAATTCCTTCTTACAATTTAACTAAATTGATCCATTTTAAATTTGTTCGAACTAATTAGAACCTTAAACATCTGGAATTATGTATCTGCAAATTGTTTTCGTGTGAAATTTAAGGATTGATTTTGAATTCTTCACAACCTTTGGCGCAGCATAGTCATACCTGGTTCTTGCACCTATTTCTAGGGTTGCCATAATTACCAAGCATTAATACAGGATGTTTAAGTTCTAAATAAATAAAACATGAAAAAATTTAGTGGGTAATAGTTTATTTTACTCTGATAAAAAAAATTAATAAAGTTTAACCAATCTATTAAAATGAACTCGTAAAATAATAAAAAAAAGATGCAAGGATAATCCTTTTTATCCTTTTTCTAATTCTAACTCAAGTTTTAAAGTTTGTTTTACTTTCTTAATTATACAGGGTGATCTAAAAAAAGTGGCCAAACTTAAAGGGTAGGTCAGGCACATGATAAACTTTCAGAATCGCATAGGAACATGGATGCGCAAACGTCATCTAGAGGCAGCAGATGTCATTAAAAATAAAACAGCGTTGGACAAAAGGCCGATATCTTTCTAAATATTATTGGTATTGAACTGGAATTTTTATGAAAGGTGTACAATATGTATAGCTCCAAAGTTGTGAAAGAAAAATTACCAATTTGTATGTCAATTCTTGTTCACGTGATACATGTCAAATGAGTCGCTCCAGTTTTGTTTTGGTACCTACTGCACATCTTGCAAATGGAAAAAAGACGCGACTCTACAGCTTAGCGTAAGACAACATGGTACTTTTCCGTTAGCCGGGCGCAAGCGAAAAATCGCCAAATAATGTAGAATTCCGCCAAATTTCTTACAACCATTCTCTTGGCGATTTGGCTCGCGTTTGGTTTACAATTGGCGTCATTTGCGCCCGGCTAACAGAAAATCGCTTCGCTCTTGGCGACTTGGCTCGCGTTTGGTTCACAATTGGCGGCATTTGCGCCCGGCTAATTGAAAAGTACCGACAACATTTAGTTATACTTAGATGATCATCTCAGTTGTGTTTGTCGTGTGATCGTGACGTCTTCCGAATTTACACCATTCTTAATCTTCCATGCAGGAAGCATGAAGGGTTTGCTTTAATGTCTGAATGATTACATGCTGCATTTTATATGTCATTATAATTAATTATTCTTTCCCATAAACTCAGAAAGTGGTATGAAAAATTACAAGACGAATTTATCGACTAAGAAAGCATCTAAAAGGAAATTGGGAAAAGGTCTTCACTTTTCCATTCTTCTGGAAAAAGAAGATAGTAACATTTCAAGATCTTGGAATATTTATTCGGTTGACAAAAAGCTACGTAAAACAGGAATGAACACAAATTTGTGTGATGCAGTGGAGAATCCGGGTGGGGGGAGGCTATCGGGCTGCAGCCCCCCAGAGCTAAACCAGAATTCTTGATTTTATTTAAAATCACTGCAACTGTTTGTTCTTAATTTCCCCTTCTTTTTTTAAAAAAAAAATAATAATAACTTCACAACATTGCTTTCTGGCTTGATAGGTTCGAAAATTTTCCTACTTTTCTACTCATTCCACTTGTACTTGTATCGTTGACGCGATCGAAAACATTTTTTGGCTAGTTATTTCATTGTATTGTTTATTAAATTATCGAAAGTAATGTTGTGTTCTTTATTATTTTTAGAAAAGTCTGTAAAATGTTTTGGTTTGCATAACGCCATGAGGTTTGACATTCGCCACGACAATATAAAATTTTTATGACCTCAGCCTTCCCCAGACCAGAATCCCGGATTCGCCACTGGTGAGATGTTATAAAACCCTTTTCATATTCTTCTAAAACATTTCTAGCAGCTAACGGATCGCTCTCCGTTTGGTTTACCTCCGTCAGTCTCAAATATCGTTTAGAGCAGCGATAATCTTGTTGAACTCAGCTACTTCTCGTCAACATATTATCTAGAACCAAGAGATAATAGCGGGTATTCAACGAAAACATTGCGTCACAGTTATTGACATCTCCTTTTCGGTCATTTTATTTACCTTTTTGTTCAAAACAACAGGGAGAAGAATTAAATACAGAAAAGAATATGTGTTTTCGAGCGCTGCTTAAATAAATATCGGCTGCTCCAAACGATAATAGAAGACAAAAAGAGAAATTCATTTGTCTCGGTTTTCGTCTACTTTCAATTTAAAAAAAATTGTAAGTTATGTCACAGAGAAGCCCATGGATTTAATCTCTGAATGCTTAAGGAATTGTATTATATATGCGTAAGCATTTGCCAATGAATATATTCACTACAATAATATAAATTCACTAATACAAGTAAGTAACTATTATTAGTTTTACTAGGAAATCACAGCCTAATTTTTACTCTTACCAAATCAATGATATTTTACTACGCAGATCCAAGTCAGTTACTGACCTTGTGTTACTTTTGACACTAGACTCGATTTTACCCAACATATTGATAACATTGTCTCTAGGGCCTACATTAAACTTGGCTTTATCAAACGTAATACCAGACATCTCTCCGATGTGCTTGCTTTGAAGGTTTTGTTTTTTACTATTGTCTCCTCGGGTCTTGAATACTGTTGTCTTGTCTTGCCTTACTGTAAAAATAAAATTAAAATTATTGAACAGGTACAAACTAGGTTTTTGCGTTACTTATTTTACCGAACAAATCACGACTATCCACAAGACTTATCCTCATCTCATTTATGTAACATCTTTAGCATTCACAGTTTGAGGGTCCGACGTGATCTTTCTTGTCTGTTATTTTATCATAAGATAATTAACGATGCCATCGATTGCAGTGACATATTGAGCCGTATCACTTTTGCTGAGCCGACTAGAAGTCTGAGGAAGAGTTGCTTATTCGTTAATGTATTTACCAGGTTTAATTACATACGTAATTTTTCAATTTATAAATTTTGTAAGATTTTTAACAGGTTCTCTGATGATCTTGATGAGTTTAATATGTCTTATGATGTTTTCAAGACTGAATGTTTGCGGCTTTTGTGTTCTTGAAGTGTTTTTGTTTTGTGTGCTTTTTAAAATCGTGTTGTGTTTTTAGTGATTTCTGTGTCTATCTGTTGTTTTTATTAATCTGTATTTTGCGGCTATTTTAGTGTTTTTCTCTGTATCATGCACTCTGTAATTGGAGTTTATTCTGCAGTGTGCATTTTTCTAAATAAATAAGTAAATAATAATATACTTATCTAGCTTGGTTACACTTTCATTATAGAAACGATGAACAATGACTATACATATTTTAGTAGCTACATTTAATGCCATGGCCATACATTCATTCAATACCCGGAAAACGAATTCAGCCTTACCAGTGCAGGATTTATGCAACTTTTCGATATAATATCGAGTTAATCGTTTCGTTGTGCTATGGGAACTATGTAGGAGAAATCGCTAGTGATAAATGGAATACATAAATTCCAGTTCACACCGAAATTCGATACTTTTTTTCATCGTTACAGATGTTTCTGAGCTGTCTCGTTTTGGGTTAAATCTGTCTAAGTTTAGCCTGTCTGTTTGTTTGTCCGTGTTTATGTGAGCACCGTAACTGAAATCATAGAAAGCTATAAGAATGAAATTTGGTATGTGGTCTTGAAACCAAAATTGTAAGTTTATTTCGAATTTTGGACCCAACCGATTCAAGTTTAGTTACATTATAGTTCCGTTTTGAAGCAACACGAGGGCTATTTTGAGACGGACCTCGTAATTTTGAACCGGGCTCAGATGAAGACGACGACACCTGAGCTGGCACCCCCCTTCCAAAGTTCCGAACCACACCAGCGGGAGGACGTTTGACCCCCAAAGCATGATTTAACGTGCAACAGGCCTATTACACGACGGATCTTCAGTGGAATCGGGTTTCGAACCTGGAACCTTCCGGGGCCGAAACCTTACCACTAGGCCACCGCAGCCTTCTAATTGTTCAAAAGGAAGGCATCCAAGCTGCATACTCGATCTCGTCACTATACGAGTCGTTCGGCGCCGGGGGGGGTGCTGGGGGGGGGGGGGTCCGGGGGCAGGGTCCCCCCATGTCGTGGATGCTGTGTTTCCCATAGGGGAAAATTCTTACACCCCCATTCACGCAATGGGCTATTCAATAGTAAATAAGTGAATACCTGGCGAAAATTTTAGAGGGTCATCATTGCGCCCCTCCGTCGGTCGGACTCTAATGCCACTCCTTGTTAGGCTCTAAACGTATGACAGAAAGTCGAGGGGAGAACATGCCAGCTGATTTGGTTTCAGATCATCTCCCAGGCGCATTAGTTCTAGACATTTTGATTCCTTAATGACCTCCTGAATTAGTTAGCAGGTTTTGCTTGGCTAATTGCATATATTTGTTACATCATTGAGAACAGAGGACCTTAGATTATCAGAAACACTGGGTGGATTTAGCAGTCGAAAATAGCTTCAGTAAGGCTGCAGAAATTAACTAATCGTTTTATCATGATAAATAAAGGAAAGGTTTGGGTGATTTATGGCTTGAAATAGTGTCTAGTCATGCATTTCGAGAATTTAAATATTAAATTTAAAAAAAATGTGCATGCTTTCGACTGGATCTGTATTTACGAATTCTGAGAATTACCTGCCTTTAAAAATAATAAATCGTCTTAGTTAAACATTTACGATTTTGAATAATGTGAGTATATAATCAATTACAGGTCACGCTGAATGAAGAAACCTGCGAGGTGTGTTATTACACTTGGTTAAATAGTTCTGACTTTATTCTTAATGTATGTAAAGTAATAATTATACTAAAAAAATTTAATTTTTAATATCAAAAATATATATTCTTCATTGAAAGATTCTATATTTAGAGCAAGAATTGCGCAATTTCATGGTGCTTTATCTGTAGGAATGACGCACACAATCACGTATGACCTCATTCTACGATAAAGCGTCTGGTAATCCTCTGCAGTTATCCCAGATGCGTAATTCTAGATCAGAGGTTCCCAACCAGTGGTACGCGTACCTCTAGGGGTACGCGAAGAACCAGTTGGGGGTACGCGAACTCAAAGTCTGTAATGGCGAACACAAGAAAACATAAAGGATTAAAAATGTTACAGAATTTTGTTTCCCCAAGTTCGTGTAAAAAGTGAACGTTGTGCAAGTCCTAAACCTACCCTCAAATTAAGAAAAACAGAAAGCAGAAGGAAGTGTAATTTTTAGCTGTCCTTATAAGTTAATGCGAAATTATTGCAATACTGATTTCATCTGTAATGAGTTGAACTAATACTATTGTAAAAACGGAATAAAACGTAAAATCAAAAATAAGTCCTGCAAATGTCATAAATTCCAGTCCTTTGACTCTTAAGCTTACTTAGGCCCTTAAACTTATTGATGAACACTTCTTTGTATGGTCGGATGGTTAGAGGGGAGGTTATGACAGTAGGGTAGGGGGTACGCGAAAATAAAACGACTAATCAAGGGGTACGCAAAGGAAAAAAGGATGGGAACGCCTGCTCTACTGCATTCGGTATATCAAGAGTATTTTACCGCATTTTCCTGACCATCCGAATTTCCCGGAATCCGAACGGAGGTCAGCCCCAAGTTCGGATTCCCGAGGTTCTACTATATATTTATGACAAATGAGAATACAAGAAAGTTTGAGGAATTCACTAGGTTTGAAATATTTGAAAAAAATTAGAATTTTTTCCATTAATTTACCTCACACGTAATGCGGGACTATTTATCAAGCTGTGTGAGTAATAGTCGCAATTTTTTTGTCGCTTTACACGAATTCGCGTTATACGAAAGTACAAATTTCGTACACGAGAAATTAAAAATTGATAGCAACTAAACTATGTTCATTAGAACTTCGATTAACCGTCACCGTCGGGGCTGTGACGGATGACCGAATAGACGGATAACGGAAATGTCTTCACACACATGTACAGTAGCGTGGTCTCATTGCTATCTTGGAACGAAACTGAAAACAAAATCCTTTAAAGGAAACAATACATACATGTTGCATTTAATTTCTCAAAACGATCCATATAAACTTCAATACGAGAAAAAAGGTTGAGAGGGAAAATAGTTTGGGAATCCCTGTTCTACATGGTCACTTATTAACCATTACAATTTAAAATCGAATATTATCTCAATTGCATTTTTATCTGAAGTAATCATTTCGGGAAATGGAAGAAACCAGATAATCGCGTTGAACGGATCACAATCAAGTGCACTCCTTGTGTGCGTACCCATGGTGTAGTGGTTATCACATCCGCCTAACACGCGGAAGGTCCCAGGTTCGAGACCTGGTGGGTACAGGTGGTTTTTTTTTTTTTTTTTTCTTTTTTAAACACAACATTAAGAGGAAAAAAAAAAGATCTGTGTACTCGTTTCAAAGCGATAATTATTGCAATTAATTAATTTTTTATTTTTGTAATTAATAATGATTTATTAAATCTCGAAAAGTAAAACAATTGTATATTCAGTATTAAATAAATTAATGAAAGTAGTTTTTAAAGACACATTTTTATTAGTGTACTAAAAGGTAAAGTTTTTTTATGTTGATGTTATGATGGTGAAATGATTTAATTGAACGTTAAAAAGTAATATAATTGTATACTCAATATTAAATAAATTAACAAAAGTAGTTCCTAAAAACATTTTTTTATTAGCGTATACTAAAAAGCGAATTTCTTTATTTAATTATTTTCTACTTTTTAGTCTTTAATTTATAATACTTTATTATGAATATTACGGAATATCAAAATCAATTTTTTCCCTAAGATTCACTACTAAGTGAGGCCTACTAATTACTATGGAATCAAAATTGAATTAAACTAATCGATTTACTGATAATTAAGATATGAAAATATTTTTTAAAAATGCATTGTTATCGAAAGCACACAAGTGTACAATGTTTCAAAACTCAACACACCATGGAAGGAGTGAAAAAATCGATTACAAAATTCCTTCTTTACAAGCACGAAACAAGCCAAATTAATTAAAAGTTTATGAAAGCAAAAATACCTCTTCAGTTTCGAGACTCCTAGTTCATGCTTAGTGCACGCAGCATTTTAATCTGCCATGTTGTTTCGTTTGGACTCGGTTTTTATTTTGTGCATGGTTTTCGTTTTCAAATACTGACTTCATTTTCTGTATAAAGTCCAGTGTGTCCAGAGAAGGACAGACGGTTTTTAGAATAGAATAGTAAGCAAATTATTATGACAGATATTTTAGTTATTCTTGCAGGATATCTCTGTTATTCTTGCAGGAGAACTCTGTTCGCCAAATTGTCTAGTTGACGGCGGACGCTATAGAAATAGTTTATAATAGGAGAAATCCATTTCGAGAAGGTGGAGAAGTAGTATTCAGCGTAGGTATCAAGTTTGTTACATTGGCGCACTTAGCTCCAAACGGGAAGGAATGTGCAACTGCGGCAAAACCGAGACGACGATTGGATCAACTACCGCCGCAAACTGGCGCCAAGAATAAAATAAAACCCCGACTTCTGTTGGATTCCTCCTGTTCGAAATGGATCTTCCCTATCATAACCGGTTGCTATAGCTACCACCGTCGACTAGACAACTTGGCGAACAGAGCTCTCATTGCGGACAGACAGTACTGAAGTCTCCGTCCGTCGACTCGCTTCTTTTGAGTATTTGCCGACATTTCTGCGGAACGTTCGAGCCACCCCCACAAACCCTCGAGCAACAACGATTCTTTGCTGTCCCACGACGGGAGATAAGGCATACTTCGAGCAAGGAACGCCACGAGAACCCTCCCCTCTTCTTAAACCACAACAAGCCAAAATAGTATGGTGCATCAATTAACAAGGGGAACATCTTGCTATATTCGCAACTACCACCAATTTCGACTTCCAAGGAAGTGTCACCGCACACAAGTATCATCACCACCACAGAGCATTAAGGTACCCTAATCGCTAAACCACCTGTAATGAACTACGATCACACGCAGCAGTGATTATCGGTTTTTCCAGCTGCGTCGTTATCGAACGCGAGGCGTAGGTGTCTGCGGCCTTGCAAATCGTGTCATTCGATAACTGAAGGACAAGTTCTGGAGACGTTGACCCGAGTAGAGTTTCACCCCAATTCGATAACTGTGTCATTAATGGAGGTTTTTCTACCTTTTCCCAAGCTTTCTTTCGACGTTTGGGTATCAGTATCGGACGAGACACGTGTGGAGAGAGAGAAAGAGAACACCAGTGGTTTTGTTTGGTTAAGAGTCAGATGGAGAGATAAGGTTACGGTTAAGAGGTAATGGTAAATAAGACAGTGTATTAGCGTTTGTTTATCTTTTGGCATGAAAACTCTATTTTGATACATGATTTGTTGGAGTTGGAAGCTCGCCGAGTCGTTTCCCTTCTAGAATCAAAATGAGAGATCTAAAACAAAGAAATTCAACAAAATCTCGATACTAAATATTTTGATTTATGAAATATAATATTTGATTTATGAAATATTTTGACTCGATTTTATGAGAGAGTCTTCAATAAATCGGCGGTCTTGGAAACTTTAGACAGAAAACATACAGACGAATAATTTTTATGATTTTTTAATTATTTTTAGTAGCGGTCTTGGAAACTTTAGACAGAAAACATACAGACGAATAATTTTTATGATTTTTTAAAACTATTTTCAGTAGCGGTCTTGGAAACTTTGTGTTTAAAAAAGAAAAAAAAACTTCCTGTACCCACCAGGTCTCGAACCTGGGACCTTCCGCGTGTTAGGCGGATGTGATAACCACTACACCATGGGTACGCACACAAAGAGTGCACTTGATTGTGATCCGTTCAACGCGATTATCTGGTTTCTTCCATTTCGCGAAATAGGTCATACGGGATTGCGTGCCAAGTTCTTTACTGACATTACAGAGGTGTAAGCAAAGCAATTCCAAATTAATTGAATTCTTTTATTCTTCGTTCATAAACATCTTATTAAACATATTAGGAGAAAAAATGGATTAACAAAAATATGTCTTCAGATCAAAGGCATTTGTCAAAAAAATTTATATTAAAATCTTTGTTTAAATGATCTTCTAAAATTTTTTAAAAGTTGGTTAACTCATTAAGGGGTTGGTTTAATCACTTAAGGTCTAATAAGGTGCGGGTAAAAATAGTTTGCAGAGTTTCAGATCTATTTCTTCACGATGCTTTTCTACGAAAAAAAAATTAAAATATGGTCATATTATGTAATAAAATACTTCATTTATTCGCAAGAAGACAAAAAGGAACTCGGACAGCTGCCACTTACTTCATCGGAAATGAGAATTTACTTTGTTCTGCTATTATTTTTGATCAGTTACAGGGGTCAATTTAGGTCACGTGATGCACGTCAAACGCGCCAAGCTAATTTTATTTAGGTATCGAGGAGCATCTTGCGTAGGAAGGATATGAAGAAGGTTTTGACGTCATAGCCCTGCATAAAATCACTAGTAGCTACACGTCAGATGACTTGTGCAGTCCCGTTGTCTGTCATTCGACTGTGACGTCACGCGAAGCGACCATTCTTTTTAGCATAAATCTAACCCGCAGAAAAATTATTTTTATAATTCTAAAGTTTGGAGAAGGAGAATTTCTTTTTTATTCTTTTTTTTTTTTACATATACAAATTTTAAACATTTTTCCATAGAACTGTTTTCATATTTTTTTACTTCACTTGAATCTTGATAAAACATTCTTCCAAAATATTCTCAAACTAACATCAACTTCCGCAACCAAATATATCACAATAGTTTGTGCTACATTATGAAAATACATTTTTAAACTGTCAAAAGTGACTATTATATCTATCACAAGTAATATTCTAAAAGATAAAATTCTGTAAACGTGAGTGTAAAAGCGATTTTCTTCTTGAAATAAAAAATCTCTCTTAAAGCATTCCGGAAACCACAATCAAGACTACGCCCAACCAAATAAATAAGTAAAGAAAAAAGTTCTCCCACAATTACCCTTTATTTTCAGTGAAAAAAATCAACAACGTCTTGGAGAGTGTGGCTAATTTATCCTATTTCCTTGATCGGGAGAAAACGTTTCGCAATTGAAATGGAAGGAAAAAAATTAAAAAACAACTGACCCCGAGCAAAACGTAGAAATAAAAATCTGAAACGAAGCGTATCTTGAAAATCGGGAACACATTGCAGAAGCCGTTGTTACAGCTGACTTCCGCGTATAGTTGTTTGCCATCGCATCACCATGACAACAAGTTCTTAAAAGAACCTGACTCAAATTAGCTAGAATTTCACACCCAATATGCTTCTATCTGACACAATGTTTTTAAACTATTCATTTTTTCTTCTTCTGCTGTATAACTTCATTCATGGACAGCTGTACAGAACATTTCAAAATGCACCTTTGTTAATGCGTCTCGTTCGCGATTTGAATAAATTTTGTTCCTTTATCCAGCTTTCAGACTATCATCTGTTAAAATCGTCTGCTTGCTTTTTTATTTGAATAAATCAATTTATATTTTTAAGAGCTTTCCGAATTTTCGCTATGGACTTCATACAATTAATTTTTAGGTTTTATTTCCGGGAATTTATTAAAGTTCTGTTGAATAATACCATTCGAAATTTGGAATTCGCGTTCATTTCGATTTTATTTCAATTATGGTCAATTTTTCCGAAAAAGAATTTACTAAAAGTTTGATGAATTTCAAATTGCATTTAGATTATTCTAAAAATATATTTATCAATAGTGAATGGCAACTTGAGGGCAAAAAAAATTGTTAGAAATTATTGATTGTTGTTCTGTTCTTCAAATTTGAAAAATTTTCAGAAAATATTGCAAAAAAATGGTAAGTAAAAGATTTAAACTTCAGACAATTTGTTATAATATATATATGTCATTGTGAAAAATATTAGAGAGAAGATATGTTTTAGTCCCTATGACTGTTTGATGGCTCTTTATTACTTGTAATATTTTCTTTTAAATATGATTACTTCGTAAGTATTCTGGATCTTCTTCGAAGATATATTTGGATGAAAATTTCTGCCAAATTACAATCTTTTAACTAAATAGATATAATTTGTAAATAAGTCGAACTTATTTTAAACATCCAAAAATGATTCATGATACACATATATGAATCTCAAAATTCAATTAACTCGTTTAAAAGTGACTCATTTAACTCATTGATAAGCGCTTGTTTTATAACAACTTATTTTCCATATTTGAAATATAAAAATGTCTTATTTTCTTTTCTAAAACAATTTTTTTTCGTTGTGCTTTTATACAGAACACTTCGTAGGAAACGGAACACTTGACTTGAAAAGCTTCCATTAATTTCTCAAAAATAGGTTGGCGATTTCAGAATTCTGACTGTTTACTTTTATCGCATACACTGATTTCGAATATCTTTTTAACAAAGAAGTGATTATTTTTAAATAGAATATAAAAAGTGCCATAAAAATAACGTTTCTTTCTGATTACAGAAGTGTGTTTTAATACAATAAATGATTTTAATTAGTGGAAAGGTATTATTAGGAAAATAACTAATTTTTGTTTCTATGCCAAAAATTCTCTTAGAAAGAGTTACAATAATTGAAAGATTATGAAATTGATGGACTTAATTTTTTTCTTTACAATAGCTTCATTATTACAATACTAATCCATCTAAAAGGGGTTTTAATAAATATTGCAGTTTCTGGTATTTTATCAGTTGCGTTGGTCAACGATAAAGGAATAAATTCATGCTCCATTGATAGACATCCACTGCGTATTTTGCAAGAGGAAAGGAAGTATGACCTCACAGTATAGGGTAGAGCAAAGTGTAGTTAGATTTTAAATGACATGTGCAGTTGCATTTGTTGTATGACTAAAAAATTATACGATTAAAGAGGGTTAACTTTATCTTTACAAAAGAAAAAAGGAATACGTCTAAAAAATTTAACTAATATTACCTAAACATGGAATTTTTATTTCGCTTTATCAGTTAAAAGTTTTTTTAAACGACCATTTTTTTAAAAATGAAATAATGAATCTTATATGCATTTAAGATTTCGATCTTATTTATCCCAATGTTTTCCGTCGCACTTTTTTTTCTAAATCCTTGTAAATGCTTCAACTCTATTTTATTATACTTCATTTTATTTAATAAAATAGTTTATAGTTATATTAAATCATCAATTTATTGTTTATTTTATTTTTGTTGATTCATAAATTAACATGTAGCTTATTCTGAATAGCATTTTTTTTAAATCTGTGCAGTTTTACCCGTCTGCAACATCTAGAGAAAAACCTTTCAAAACATAACATTAATTCTATTATTCTATTTTAAATTTCAAAACATTTTCTTTTTGCTACTGTTATCTTTTCAAAACATGTTTTTTTAAGCATAACAATATATATTAATTTCAAGCACATTTGATTTTGAAATTCCGGGAAAGAAATATTCAAAATATTTACAACACACTCTTACATCTTTCTTCTTTTTTTAAAGACATGTTTAAAAATGATTTAAGCTTTTTCATCTCTTAAAAGATAAATCCAAGAAATAATGTTAGCATTCGTGATCGATATACCTTTGCATTTTTATATTAAAATTGCATCTCATTTTATAATCGCTTAATTAATTCCTTCGAAGTAAGGTATTGCCTTTCAATGTCTTAGATTACTGTCATTTTGCAAAGTGATAAATTTTCAATGTACTGAAACTATAAGGGAAATCAAAGGTAACTAACTAACTGCTAAAAAAAGTAACAAAACAAGTCGCCTGAAGTTTATTTAGTTTTAGATGTCTGAAATACAGTTTTTCACAGCTCTTGTTAATTAAATGCATTCATTCGAATTTCAACTTCGTGTGCATTATATAATTGATTGCGTAATATGCATATTTAATTCACGATTTAATTTTAGTCTAAAAGCAAAAAAATCAGTGTTTCGCCAACCATACTGCTTATGAAAAGTCGCATTCCATCCGTCGAAATTTTATCAAGCAAATTCATGACTCAAACATTGACTGTTGATGCACAACATGGGGGCACTATTTTTATAATTTTTTCTTTCCTATTTTTTTCTTACTTATTTTAAACGCAACCCCCAACTACCCTCTACATTTTCCCTTGTGAGGGAGCAGCAAGAGCCACAAGTCTCTATTCAGACCACACCTGGCGATTAAAAAAAAAGAATGAAAATTGGCATCCAAAGCCTGCACCACACATAACAACAGGAGCTTAACCTTCTTTACCATACCGATCCCCACGGTACAGTTTCTACGTCTGCTACGCAAACGGAGCAAAAATAAATTTAAACTAGCAAAACCTTTCAGTTCCGTGTTATACGTAGGGTTACTACACGTCCGGATTTCAAGTACATGCCCGGACTAGTGTCCGGATCTTCCAAATGTCCGGAATTAACGCCAGTGAATGCTGCGAGTGAGAAATTTGGTTGTAATTGAGAAAATCTGACGTATTCGAAGAAGTTGATGTCATTCCACCGATGAAAGAAAATTCATTGTTTACACTGTTTACATCCGTTGTTGATGAGAAAGTGGATGGACCCCTTTACCTAGGCTTCAGTTCAAATTGAAAATGTTTTAGCAGTTTTGTTTTCATTCTGTTTTTCATTAATATAATTTTGAAATACCAAACATTAATAAAAATTGTTTATTCTTTGCATTCTGAAGTCTTAATTTTTTCTTCTTCTTGAAACTCTGCGCTAGTGTCATGAAAGAGAGTTTTTGTAGGCAGCTTTTAGAATTTTATACTATTCTTCGACCCCTCCCTCCAAGGCCCTTCACCCCCTCCGGTGTATCCGGATTTCAACTAAAAAAATTATGGCAACCCTAGTTATACGTAAAGTTGCCATATGTCCTGTGTATACGGGATTGTCACCGTATTTCACTACTCAGTCCCGTATTACTATTTGTCCCGTTTTCTCCCTAAGATAGGGAAAAATTATACCAACCAAAACTGCGAAGCAACTAAGAAATTGAGTTTGGAAGAGAAATGGCTGAAGTTTTTTGCAGATACAAAATATTGATAAGAAGTCGTGTCTAATAAAACTATGCGAATCGTATTTGCCATTCCAGCCCACAATGCAAATGTGGAGATAATAATTTCCCTAATGTCATCTCAATAGTCGGATGAGAGAAACAAGTTGTCAGTGGAGACAATAGAAGCAGTTTTGTATTGTCATTGTAATTTTAAAATCACTTACGCCCAATTTCATAATTATGTGAAAGAAGAAAATCATATAATTAAAAAAGTAAAATCAACTTTAAAATATGACTGGGCTAAAAAGGATCAGTCTTGCATCTTTTTTATTATTCTACGTGTTCATTTTATTAGATTGCTTACTCTTCTTAATTGTTTTTTACCAGAGTAATTAAGCCGTTACCTCGCTTTTTTCATGCTTTAATTATTTAGTTGTTAAACGTCCCGTATCAATGCTTGGCGATTGGCAACGCTAGTTATACGGGACATTTAGTAACAGTATTGTTTTATTTCCTTGAAATGATGATAAATTTTTAAAAAAAAAACGTGTTAGGAACACGAACTATTCTACGCAAGTCAACCGACTTCCGTAGAAGAGTTAGAATTTTTAAAAAAACATGTTGTTAAATGATTTCTTGAAAACATGCGTAAAATATCTTTTCTTAATGTTTATTTTTAAACTGAAAACTATGCTTCATAGTGTTTTTATAGCTATGATGTATGGAAGATACGAGATAAGATATGTCTAATGGTATATGAAATGTATAATAATGCATGCATGATGATGTTAGTTCATGTGGCATCACACATACAAACTGCATCTACAGTTTCCTATGGAAAAACTTAGGTGCAGTTTGGTAAAACCCATAAAATAGTGTTTTTTTTTTACAGATTGCATAACTGCAATCGGTCTGAATTTCTACAGTTTTGGCAACTGAGAATATGTAATTTATATGGATGAGACGATGAACAACGAAACTTGAATGGAAAAATTCATCGAATGAAGTCGAATTAAGAAAATATTTTAACAGGTAAGTTGTTATTACATTGATGAAATGAAAGTAAAATTTATCAAAACTGAGAACAAGAGTGTGGTTTGAGAAAAAAAGAAACTGAGTATATTAAATTTCATTCCTTTAAATATCAGAATAGATAGAAAACAACACGGTAGCATGCTTGCTGTATTTTTCATATCTATAATTAAATATATTTCTTAATGAAAATTATATGATTTATGTAATAATAAACTTTTTCAAAAATCTTATTTATTAATTTATTTTTTTAATTTGCTTTCGAACGTTTTTACCTTTTAAATTGTTGACATCTTTGCTTGGATCCAATCTTTTTTTTTTTTTTTTTCTACTTTAGATTAAAAATTGGAAACAAATTTCTGTCGAATATATCAAAGAAACTAAATTTTAACTCTACTTTATTTGAAAGCACTTTTTTTAAGTAAATCTCTGTCGTCGTAACATTAAAACCAAACTTTATTTAAAAAAAAAAAAGAAAGAAAGAACGTTTTTTAGTGATGCAGTAAATGAGTTCTGTAAGCCAAAGTTTGTTATTTTTACTGAACAAAATAATGGGCTGATTAATTAAAATGATTGTTCATTGTTAATATACACATTAAATAATTTTTTTTTTCAGCTTGTTGATCTGATTTACTTATTTGTGTGCTGATCCATTTATGCTATGGGGAAAACAGTGCGTTTATTTTTTGCATTGTTCAGTTAAGTTTATACAGTACAAGAAATAAAAAAAAATTATAAAACACAATATGTTATTGAGTTTTATTGATAAATAATTTTATAAACAGATATTAAGAATAGCTGTTAGATGATTTTCTAAAATATACCCTCTTCCTTCATTAGCAAATTACCAAAAGCCTATTGTGAACCATTTCTATTTTAAAAATCAGAAAAATCTTTTTCCACTAAGAATATTTCTGTTTCGAAATACACTAGTTATTTAAAAATTTTGCACAGATTTTTAGGAGATGAGAATAAAATTCTTCCACAGCCGTCAAAAGCGATTTTGGACAGTCTTCTTTTTCTTGTACTTGAAAGTAATGTCTGTTACGCCATCTTTCGGATTAAAAGAAAACTAAGCAATTCGGTTTCCTCTAAGAAATAATAACAACGAATGTTTTTTTAAAAGGAAGATACATTAAAGATACATTAAATAAGACTTTTAGGTATAATATGTGTGCATTTTGTTTCTTTTGGTTTCAATATCAGTTGTTTTGTCGTAATAGATTTGTAAAAGAATCGAAGAATGTGTCACGAACTCCAAATAATTATAATAATAATAAAAACTCTGTACTCCGTCGCGAAAGTTTTGGCAGTGCATGATTGTATTAAATTATTATTCACCTTATTATTGTTATTCATTAAACAAATAATAATAATTTTGACCTAACGTATGCATATCATTAAAAAATTACCAAATATTTCTGCATTAGTACTCGGAAACTTTTTAAATCTGAAAACAAGTGTCTGTTTAAAGAAAAAGTTTAAATAGCCTTAATTTGAAGAATAATTATGAGTTCCTAAGCAAAAGCTAAAGCTGTTAATTACTTTCAATTCCCTGAATATTTTGCCAGCTTTCACCTTCAGACCAAAATAACTTACAAGTAGAATTGGAGTCGCTGAAAAGAATTTTCGTGCTTAGATGGATGGAGTTCTGGATTATTATTATTTTTAAACGCTTTTACTAAGTTCGAAATGTTTCATGTTTGTATGTATGTGAGGTTGGAATTTTGTGATCGATTTTTCACTCACTTCTTAATGCACTAGAGTTCTGAAATTTTGTATATTTATTGGGTCTTGATGACACTGCAATATTTTAATAATTTTAGAGCTATCAATTATCATTTTTTTTTTAAATCTCAAAATTACGTTTGCACTCGGTAGGTTTCAGTGGCGCCATCTATAGTATTTTTGAGAACTAAAATACCTTACACAGTAATTTAAATGTTTCAGTAAAAATAAGTATACAATAAAGCATAGGGTCCATTACGTACATCCTATCAGACCTTTTTCAATAAAATAATTGCTTTAGTTAGTTGATGTATAAAATATTTATAATACTGAATTATGACATAAATCAAAGGCTAAAAACTAAAAAATAATAAATATAAAAGAACTTTACAAAAAAAAACGCTTTTACAAATGCATTAAAAAAGAAAATAATAATTTTTTTCTCAAAAATCTGGAGGTCAAAACAAAAATCGGAAAAGCGTGAGGGGCTGAAAACAATACAAATCAATTATAAAATTCTAATTTATTTACAGCTTTTCTACCTGCGCCTCACGCTTTTACGATTTTTGTTTTGACCTCCAGATTTTTGAGAAAAAAATATTATTTTCTTTTTCAATGCATTGGTAAAAACGTTTTTTAAAAATTTTTTTTATATTTATTTTTTCAGTTAATGATGAGTTGCCGGTGGAAAATATTTAAGAAAGGAAGAAGAAAATTTTAAGTTTATTAGACACAAGTTACAGCACACTACCTCAATGCATGTTATCGTATCCAGCTGATGTTTCGGTACATCTTTTATTCTAGAAAGATCTTGGACCTCCACTTAGACTTAATACAATATATATTCAAATTTTCTACATCGTGCTTTGCTATGATTACATAACATACATGTTCAAACCACCATTTTTATGCACGCCTGCTGCCTTTTTTCGAGACACATGTTTTCTAGCCCCTTAACACTACGAAGCGAGTGAAGACACATTTTAAATCAGCTGTTCGCTGTCTGCTTTTTCAAGGCCATCGTGATACAATGGTATTTATTAATCAATTTCCAAGAGAAAAACGAGCCTGCTACAGAAAAGGGTGGAAAATTTCGCCAAGCCCGTTCGACGCCAACAGAGAGATGGGATTTTCCTGTTTTTTTTTTTTTTTTTTTGCTGTTACTTGACTCTCTTTCAAAAACGAACAGTCGGAGGGACAAAAATTAAAGTTCACCAAAACACGTGGTGTCCTGATGACATAACTTCGCGATTTTATTCTGAAAATCACTTTTATTTTTTTATTTCTTTTTCTCCCCACTGTTTTGCTATACGAATTACGAAAACTTGGAAGCCGATTAGGTTGCAACCACTATTTCGTAAGATAACTTTGTTCCCTCTATATTTGTTATCTTTTTCCAGTCATAATAATTTTCGTAATTTATTGAATATGCCCTCCTGACTTTTTTTCCCCATTTAGCTAACTTCACAATTGTCTTTTTGCTCTTTTTAATCTAAATCGATCCATATTTGAAATCTTCAGGACTACACATGTGAGATTTTTCAAGCCTGAAAAATCTGAGAGAAAAAAAATTTAAGTAAAAAGTTTCTGTCTTGATTTTTGCCTCCCAGGACAGTTATGTTCCTTTATTTTATTTTTTTATTCTTAGACATAAAATAGAAAAGACATCAAAATATAAGTGCGTAAAATGAAAAGAGCAACAGGCTGAAGACAAATTAAGGTTCGAAGTGTTTAATATTATCAAATCTGCTCGCTCCAATTACATAAGCAGTAAATGAACTATGAATAGGTTTTTAATTTAACCTCTCTGTGTAGGATTATTTATTACTATTTTCGAGCTCTCCCTAAATTTTTAAAATTCCCTTGAGTTTTTTTTTTTAATAATGAACTCAAATGTCTGATAAATTTTTAATAATGAACTCAAATGTCTGATAAATTTTTAATAATGAACTCAAATGTCTG
>BGPR01005621.1:22968-60384 GCA_013235015.1 Araneus ventricosus | reverse complement strand
TGAACTCAAATGTCTGATAAATTTTTAATAATGAACTCAAATGTCTGTCTTTCATGCATTGAAAATTACTATTTTCAAAATTGTGGAAATGTTTGATGAATGTTCTTTTAGAGAATAATTCTTTCGCTTTGCTTTTTTGCCTTTTCATCAAAAATGTATTTGGCAGCCATTTCAGTCGCGTCGTAGAATTTTGTGTACGGTGTTAAGCCAAATTTATATAAATTTCATATTTTCTTTCCTTAAGCTTTTGCTGTTTGCATTTTTAAACTTTCTTACTAAACACTTGCTCATTTAGTAAAAGCTTTCAACTTCATACTAACAAACTTGGGAACTTTTTAATCTCTTCAGACACCAAGCTTTTCAACAAATATTAAACTTTTTATACTTTACCATAGTTTCACTTTATAAACAGCGAAATTAATGAAATTTGCCTTTCACAATCTTTAATAAAGTAACAATCTGTATCCTGAAGGAAAGAAAAATCACAGATAATTATTTCAAAAGTCCAATTAAAGTGGCTAAAATAAATTTGTTTCTTCAAACCAGAAAAAGAATTTTTATCTGCTCTCTAAAAAGTTATGGCAGATTGTAAGGGGAAAAACAAGTCCCGCAGCAAGATTAAATAGCTTAATTTTCGCCGTTGTCAGATCACAAAATTAATTATATTTTTCGTCAACAAATCCCTTTCAGAATTCTTTCCAAACTTATTAAATATATATTTATGACAAAATTAACTAAAAGTCTAAAGAACTACTAAATACAAAAAGGAATGTTTCCCAAGTATTCTCAAGAACAATAAACTAAAAACTTTTTATCGAATAATATGCAAATCCCACAACGCACAGTTTGTTTTATTCTTATTGACTTTTAAGTGCGATATAATTTATTCTGCGCAACCGTGGAATAATTCCGAGAAAAGTAAACGAACATTCTCGAAGAGCAGTCGTTATCAATAAATTAAAAAAAAGCGGGAAGATAATTCCAGAGACACTTAACAACCAGCACCAATTTTACTACCTCCATATCAGTTTTATTGCACAGTTGACATATTCACATTTCACGTTATCGTCTGCTCCTGTCAAACAATATACGATAGGCAACAACCAATCGGTACTTTCACCCGAAAAAATCATTTAGAGCTTATAAATTCATTTGTAAAAAAAAAAAAAAAACGCTTAAATTCAGATCGAAAAAAAATCGATTCGATTTACGCTGGCTGGTGTGATGATAGTAGGGAGTTCGAACCGGTTTGCACATGAGGGGCAAGGTTAAGCAAAAGAAAATGGAATACCGTCCTCCCTGATGTCTCCTTTCTCAACACCTTCACTGCGGTGCGCGGGGAGGAAAAGGGGGAGCACAAGGTTGGTTTTTCCAAGGTCTCAAGGTGTCCCTGTCTCATCAATCCCTCAGGTCACGTGCCGTTACGCATGTGGATAAGTCCCACTTTTAATTTTTGCACCAATCGCTCTGAATTTGTCATAGGCAGATTGAAAACTTCATTACGAAAGGAATTTTTAAATACATTATGTGCTTTTTTTAAACATTGTAGTTGATAATTATCGCTGTTTGAAACTTAAGTACAGTAGAACCCAGGTAATCTGAACTAATTGGGACTGACCTCTGTTCGGATTCTGGGGAATTCGGATTATCCGGGATATTCGGTAAAATACTCTTCATATACAAAATGTAGTAGAATAGTGACTTTGGGTGCTCTGTGAAAGCGAGCGGAAAGAGCACGCGGCGATTAGCACAAACAAGTTGAGGGTAAAAAGAAGATATCTGAACTTATTTCTACTAATTAAGGTGATGTATTCATTCTTAAAGACCATTTCGAATACTTCTTTTATGTTACGAATAAACGTTTGCTTTGTTTCTGATTCGTGATTGTTATTTTTAATTCATTTTTTAGTAAAAATTATTCAGAAAATTAAAAAAAGATGTTCGGATTATCCGGAATTTCAGATTATCGGATTTCCAGGGTTCTACTTATTTTTGATAAGAGACACGCGTGGTTCTCTCTCAATTTCTCTCTCTTTCTTTCCTTTTTCTTTTTTTTTTTTTTTTTGAATGGCTGGCTTAAAATAAGTAGAAGGTCTAGTTATGTATGTGGGTATCGTTTGTGAAACCGTGTTCATTATTACAACAGATTAGATAAAATGATATTTTTTTTCGTCTGATTAATACTTTGTCTATTGGAAATGAATAAAATATTTTTTAAGAGTCTTCCAATGTGCTTAATTTGTCTCAAATATTTGACTTGCGAGCTAGTTTGGAAAAAAACTTGATGAAACTAAAGGATGATTATAATATATTCGCATTTGTTGCTGCTTTGAAGAATATGTTGTTTATTAAAAGAACTGTTTCCATGTACCTTTTCCTGGGCTTGCATTGACTGCGTAAGGGGTCATCAGTGCTGATGTAACTGATAGTGTATCAATCCATTTATTAGAAACAGAAATGCAGATAAAATGTATCGACAATTTGGCGTAAATAATATCTTGCAGAGATCATTGCACAATACGTTTATTTGTAAATAATAATAGTTGCTTGAAAAATCATAATTAGCATAAGTTTAAAATAATTTAGAAACGAAGAAAATTTTTATTGATAATTAATTGGGAAAATGTGATGTTCAAAACAATAACTTAAAGTTAATTTTAAAATACAAATCTATGAATCGTATAATACATCCATTTTTTTTTTTTTTTGGAAACACTTGCAACACGAAAGATTTGAAACAATTTCATATCCTAATCATAGATATGCAAGTGATGATCGTTCTGTGATAGATACATCGAAAGGAAAATCAGCACTGAAAAATAAAGTATTTATGAATAGTCTTTGATTGTTTTAATAGATTTGTAGAAACAAATATTTAAAAAAAAGCTCAAAAATCGATTTATATCTAACATTCAAATTTTAGTGAGCTGAAAACTTCCTTTCCCTTTATTAATTTTGCAAAGATTCTAAACACTTATATAAGTAACAGCTTCTTCTATGAATTGTTGCTTTAGCTGTTACCCGTCACTAAGAAATTGTTAGCCTGTCCTTAAAATTTAAATTTTCTCAAAACTTATTTAATAAGGTTAACAGAAAAACTATTGGGAATGTTAGTAACATAAACACAGGTTAATTTTCTTATTTTGTAAGACTGAATAAAGAAAAGAAGAAAAAAAAGAGTACTACATCGGGAAAGCTTCCACAACGAACTTCGAAAACTTTATACCGCAATTATCTTCTGACAGGAACATTTATTTACAAAACCGAGAAGTTTTAAAAACTTTCAGCTGCATTTATTAAATCTCGCAGCAGATAAAAGTTTCTTAGAACAGTTTTGACGCAGTGTGAACCCGATCCGTTGCCAGACTTCTTCTGAAACATTTTTAATATCTCCATTAGCGCTTCTTTATTCAAGTGCCAACGCTTTGACAAGTGCCACAACACTGGCTCGATCAGGGAAATGACAGCGCCAAGTGACAAAGATCATTCGCAGATCTCGTGCAAGAAATTATGAATAAAAGACATCACAGCCAGTTAATACTGTGAAACGGAAAACGACATGAGCAATTTCTATAACCGAAAAAGGCCAACATCTGTCTGTCCCCCCCCCCCCTTCGGGAACTGACGTCTGCCCGAGGAAATTACACAAACGCAGGTGTTCGCGAACAAGACTTTATTTTGCTTTATTTTCAATCTAAAGCGTCGTCCTGTTCTTTTTTGTGCAGCTAGGGGCCGTATGCAGTTTCCTGTTTCTTCACATTCACAGGATGCAAGAACCGCAATTCACCATTCAAAAAAAATTTGGCATCTTTCTAATAAGTCAAGTACTAATTCGAATCGAATTCGCATGGTATACACTTCATTAAAAAGCAAATATTTCGAGATAATTATGATATTTTAGGGTTGCCATATTGCCTTTTTAAGGCCAAATTATGGAAATTTGGCCTTTTCCCAAAGCCCTTGGCCTTAGATTCATTTTTGGCCTTTTTTGGTTTTATTTTCGGTAATGACTTTTAGAGCAATTTTTAATAACCTATTTACTTGAATTAATTAAATCTAATGATTATTAAATATTTTTAATAAATTTTTGATACTACACTTTTCAAATTATATATAGTTAGCTGTCAGACGAAATAGTTCTTGAATAGAACAAGGATGTTTTAAATTTTTTCACTTAAATTTTAGTTTAATAATAGAACATTGCACATATCCCGATCAGGTGGGATTTGTCTTCATGAAGGATAGCCTTTTTTCTTATAACCAATGGGGTCTTCAACCAGTTTGTGAAATTTGGCCTTAGTTTTACGAAGGTTTGGCCTTATTCTGCTATTTTGATCTGGCAACCCTGTGATATTTAATAGATACTGGATAAAGTACAATGAGGACATGCAGATGGCTCACATTTATGATGATTATGAAAGCATCGTTAGACTAGGACAAACTTTTCCTACATAAACCCTTAGCATAGATGTAAGTAAGAAAATAAAATAGATACATGAATCATTAATTAAAAATAAATAATAAAAAATAATTCAATGCAATGCAGTTATTTGCTTAATTCTAGCAACGGGCAACAGATACAGAGCTTTCGGAGTGCCGCTGGATTATGAAATTGTGTACCTCCTCGTTATCAATTACTCTTTTTTCTAACATTTTGTAACGTGCTAAAAATTCTACATCAGCTATTAGCTTTATATTAATCTTTTGCTGTCTCTCCATTTTTTTATTTTCCGAAAATGCACATTCATTCATTGTATTAGGTGGAAACAATTTCGCTTTGGACATCGCCGGTCCGAACAAATTCAGAGCCCGGTGCAAAGTTCACTTACGCGCCTGGATACAAATTTCGTACACCAAAATAATTTATTGCATTTTGCTACTTATTGCATGTCACAATTTGGTATACTAACACTGAAGGACATCTAAATACATTCGAACAAATGCATTTTTAAAAACAAGTTATCGTAGGAAGAATCCATTTCTAGTAGGTAGAAGTTCATTCAAATGTGTTCCGCCGCAAACTGCAGCCAAGAATAAAAAACTCCGACTTCCTTTGGACTCCTCTTATTCGAAATGGATCCTCCCTAGCATAACCAGTTGCTATAGCGACAGCCGTCAACTAGACAATTTGGCGGCGAGAGTTGTCGTGGCGGACAGGCAGTAAATATTGTAATATTGTGGAAGGCAAAACTCGACGACAAATTTTGATTTCATTAATGATTTTAATGTAAAATTTTTCAAAATAAGGCTCTCAGAACCACCGGGCCTTGCGCGTTCGCACCGTTTCAGACCCCCTCCGGCCAGCCTTGACTTTGGAACAGCACGGCGAAAACAAATGCCGAGACAGCATGTGAAATGGCCTTTCAAAACCTACAGCTCTTTTAACGCTAGCAGATATCAACTTGTCAAATGTAGTCTGATAATAAGTAAATAATCATATCTTACACATCTTATCGCGGTTTAAGATTGCATCAACATTATTTTTAAGCGCGTTTTTAAAGGTCAGCATTTACGACTGAAAACATAGGTTTTGGTGATAGAACTCATGAAGGCTTTGTAGTTTTAAAGTATGTTTGTTTTGGGGATAAGTACGCTTAAATGAGAGCAAGAAACTTTTTAGTGCTTTCTTGTGTTGTTTTCCAACAACAAACCCATTTGCATTTTATTAAATTTCTCGAATGAATGAAATTTTTGTCGAAATGAAATGAATAATGTTAAAATACTGCTCAATACATTTTAGATCGAGTTAAAACAGATGCATAAAAAGTAAATTTCTAGTATCAAATTACGTAAAAAAATTCTGATTCCATAAATGAAGGAAATTATTTTACTTAATATTATATTATTATTATTAAAGGTAGGTTCTATGCATAGACAGTTTCACGAAAGTGTAAAGTTTTCAGCTTCATGAAACTAGGAATTTTTCATCTGCTAGAGATAATAAACGGGGAATTTTATTTTCTCAAGAATTAAAAATCATGTTTTTTTAAAATTATTTGCTTAGTTAATGTAATTTTTTTTTAATTTTATTTTATAAAATAAAATGAAATTAAAATCTTTGAATTTATTGCTAAAACTGCAATCTTTTTTATTTTTTTAAGACCCCTCGAAATCTATTTATAATTTTTCTTCTAAATCTAAATTTCTTTAAATTAAATAATGAAAAAATTATCTAAGGAAGAAAAGAACTACAACTGATTATAAATATTAACGAAAAAAATTTGAAGTATGAATCGGAGAAAAAAATACTTTTTTCAGGAGAGTCACATCTACAAAGTTCCAAGTTTCAGGTTGTCATTTTCACCTAGTTTTTGTAAAAAGAACTTCATTAGCCACCAGTGAGGATTGAACTCACGACCCCTGGTTTACAAGACCAGTGCTCTAACCACTGAGCTATGGTGGCGCTCGGCATGAGTGCGGTAGAAAGCAAGTCAAAAGAGCCTTACGAAGCGTTTCAAACGAAGGAATGTTTAAGTTAGAGAGGAATAGGTCTTACAAAGATAATAGTTACTCTTTAATCGAAATGCGTACCGATTAAGTTCATCATGCTTCATTCATAAATATGAGAAAACAAATTTCGCAAGCATGACTGAAGTAATTTAATAGCAATTATTTGCTGATGAACCGTATGGAAGATAGTAATTTTTCTTTCCTATGTTAAAACTTCCGCCTAAAAATCACCTAATTAAAGCCTTTTTTAAAACTCATTTTTATATCTTTACTATTCAAACAGAATCTAAATAACAAAGCATAAAAAATAATTCCAGTTATATTTTTAAAACAGCATTTTTTTTCGGGGGGGGAGCTCAAAAGGTAGAAAGCTAGCAGAAATTTTTTCATAACTTTTACAGCACGTTTACAAACCCAATTTAAACTATAATACATTTATTGTTATCAGTGAGGTAATAGGCATTTAAGCGTCACACACAAAATTTTATTTCCTTGCCTTTGATTATGTTCAGAGCCGGCCTGATCAAAAGCGGGGTCCGGTGCAAAGTTCGTTTGCGGGGCCTTGAAAAAAATTTCGAGCAGCGAAATAATTTATTGCGTTTTGCTATTTATTATATTGCCCAATTTGATATAGAAAATAAAAATGATAAATAATTAAATTATGTTTAATAAAGTTAATATTCCAGTCGCACAAAAAATCGTTACTAAATCAAATAACAAAAATTATTACTTCATAAATACAATTTGATCTGCGGCTTACCAGAATAAGTCTACAACAAGTGAATTTATTTTCATTTTCTTACATGCTTTGCAGAAAATTCAATGATAATGCCTTAATTTACTTTTTTTTTGGTTAATTCGGTTTCGATAGATATGCTAAGGAGGTAAATCGTTCTTGATTAATGCTAGATTTTAACTATTTTTTTTTTATTATTTTCAATCTTAAGTAAGATCTTTCTTCAGATGCGATGGTAATTGGTAAAGGTCAATATAATTTTCAGAACACTAACAAAATTTGGATACAATGCAAATAAATTATTTTTAAATAAATATAGTAATATTGTGCCTTGAAGGCAAAACTGGACGACAAATTTTGATTTCGTTAAATAAATCAATGCAATCAATTTTCATTTTGCAAAATAAGTCAGTGTGCGGAGCCTTCAGAAACGCTGGGCCTAGTGCGCTTGCACCGCTCGAAACCCCCTCGGGCCGGCCCTGATTATGTTCCAGACCCCCCAACTATTTTCTTGCCCCCTCGACCCTTAAAGGTCTAGCTTAAAAGGAACCTGCAACCCGTCTCGAATATCCTGCAGAAAATTACATTTTTCCGTTATTTGTTTTTAGTACTGAACATTACATGTTGTTGGCACTAATACAGTCGAAGCTCGTTATAACGACCCTCTGCGTCCCACAGCAAAAGGTCTTTATAACGAGTGGTCGCTATAGTGGATATAATTAAAAAATGTACACATACACGCTCAGCAGTTCCGTAAAAATAGGCTATTTTTAAAGAGATTCCAACTAAATACTCAAATTATTTTTTATCATTGGTATCAAAAATAAAATTTTATCAATTAAAAATACATTTCTAAAACCGATTTTAAAGTAAAAAATAAAGGAATTTTGGAGAAATAACGGGAAGAGTGTCAGCTGAATTCGGACGTTGTATTGAGATTAGACGACACTGGACGGTAGTTATACCGGAAGTAAAATAACATAGAGTGCATAGTGAAACACAGTTGGGGATTTTATCACTGGTCGTTATAATGGAATGGTCTTTATAATGAGTGGTCGTTATAACGAGCGCCGACTGTACTAGAATAATTTTCTAATCTTAATAATGCATAGGATAATCCACTAATAAATCGCACTATGGCAGCCAATGATAATTCTTTCCATTACGATTTTGTTAGTCATTAACAGATTATTGCATTGAATACAGGTTCGTTGATTGATTAATGTCTATCGGAAAATGTTTCCTAAGGCATATTGTCCGGGTGACCTTTGTTAGTCAAATCTAATCTTGTATAAATCTATCAAACAAAGAATTTAGCCAATAGAAATTGCAATGTTAACGAATACCGCATTGCATGGAATTCAAATTCAACTTTTTAAAAAAATATACTTAAACTTACTTCACTTCACTTAACGAAAAACTCACTGTAATTATGTTTGTCCCAAAAAACACTTTCAGCTGCCATCCCTACCCATAACAGCAAGTGCAAATAGTACCGAGGAGCAACAGAAGCTCCGGTGTATGGGTAGACCCTCCAGGCAGAGCAGGTGATGTTTACCGCAACAAAAAATGCGAGGGAGCACACAGCCACGTGGCTCGGGACGGGAGGGGGTTGCCTCATGCCCCGGTTAACCCCTCGGTCGCCCCCATTCAAGGACAGGGATAACCTGGGTGAACTTACGGTACTACAGAGCAGAAGTCGGTAAAATGTACGTGGGGGGAGGAAGGGGAAATAAATTTCTTCAACATATATGTTGACCTCAAAATGCTCTATACTTACATTCAACCCCCTTTAACACGTTTAATTCGTGCCGTGTTGTAGCGGGATGTTACTATTTTTGCCCTGTGCTATATGGAGACTGTTGTTAGAATGCCTTGCTGTAGAAGAGTTGTTAGAATTTTCGCATCGTGTATTATAAGCATGTCGTCTTGTAAGTGAAGTGGTTGTGTACTTTTTTAAAAAATTTGTATTTTATCAATATGTATGAATAAAAATTAAAACTATTGTCTCGAATGAAAAATAAGTTTTATTTGTTTATGTTGTATAAAGATGTTTTATGATATACTAGCAGTACGCGCACGGCGTCGCACGTGGAATCAGGACTTCAACAAAATGGGAGGGGGGGGGGGGGGAAATGTCCACAATGGCACCAAAAAATTTTGAAAACAAAATCAAAACAAGAGATACACATTATTTATTTTCCCACTTATTTTTCCTCTCGACAATGACGCGAATGTAATGACGTCACCGGAAGTAGAAATGCAGGCTGGGAATGAAAGCATATTACGTTACCTCCTACGAGGAAGCAACAATGAATTCTGGGATCGTTCGGACAAACTCTCGCTGTCAAATCTCGATAGCAAAAAAACTGTTTGAACTGATCAGGGAAAAATTAATTTAAAAAAAATGGAATAAGATATTTTAACCGTTCTTGTTTTAAATCCGACAGAAACGGTCCAGTTATAAGCTGGAAAAAACTAAAAATTATAGAGTTGTTAGAACGTCAGATGCGAGAATTTGAAGAAATCCTTATCAAAAATTACCATAAAAGTGACTATTAGTTAAAAATTTCTCAAAATTCAGTAAATTATGTTGCAAATTCAAAACAAACTTCATTAGAACGAAAATTGTTTGTTCTATCCGATGGTGCATTGATTGTTGTTCAACGATCATTAGAAAAGATACTACAGCCGTAAACGTGCCAAAAATGACCCAAAGCAACACAAAACATTAAATAAAAAATTTTCTAGATTAAATTTTAAAATTCTGGCTTCGAGGTGCATTAAGTCACCGTTACGTCTACCTGTGTGCCAAATTTCTGGAGATTGCACACATACGCAAACATTGCCTTTCATTAGTATAGATGAGAAGGATTCATAAATCTGGTTGGAATTTTATTGCTTCAACAAATTTGCAGAAAAGAATTAAATCTGATAATAATTATCGATAGAATTTAAAACCTATAGAAGTATTTAAAATTCCTTCTGTAGAGTTATTGGTATTATAAGAAGTGCCTTCCTATTAAGATATTGTTACACAGTATGCAGGTATTAATGGTGAAAACATATTTAAACACTTTTGTAACCAAATCATCGCGAAAACTTAACATAAAAACATTTAATGCAGTCGAACATTATATATTTATTTTATAGATGTATATTTCATTCAAATTCCTATTATATTTCCAATGCTTCTCTAGTATATATTCAATTACAATTATTGTTTTGAATTGATGCTTTACAAATACATAATAAAGATTTTGTATTTCCCCCCTTACATTTAGAGTTTTGCATTTAAAAGAAGAAAAAAAGAAAAATACTTTTTCAATTTTAATTTCTCTTAGATGTAAGAAGACAAACTGCTAAAACTTATTTTTTAAATGGTGCGCTTAAAGTAAACAATTCAAGTTTAAAAGAAATATTCTGCAGTTTTATTATTATTTTTTTTTTACCTTTATAAATGAAATCTAACATTTAGGAAAAACTCACAACAAAGCAAGTTCTAAAGCTTTCCTTAAGAAATACTTCTCTTCGGATGTGCATGAAAAGATACCATTATTTATACTATACTAGCAGTACGCGCATGGCGTTGCCAATGTAATCAGGACTTCAACAAAATGAAAAAAAAAAAAAAGAACGCCCACAATGACATGAAAAAGTTCTGAAAACAAAACAAAAGATACACATTATTCTGATTTTCCCGCTTATTTTTCTTCGCGATAATGACATTTCAACTGTAGAAAAACAATACTGAGTACGTTAATCCGAAACAATATTAAAAAATTGAAACGTAAAAATTATTATTATACCGCAAGCAAAATATAAAATCGAATCCGAAACAAAATTAAAAAACTGCAACATGAAAATGATTATCATAAATCAAATAAAATATGTGAGACATAAACACGTTAAGACACTGCCGAAAATAATAATCGAAGTCATTCAGTTGAAGGTTATGACGTCACCTGCGCTCTGCACCGTCAGCCAATGTAATTCTACAGCAACGTTCCGAAAAAGTGTCGCAGGAGGGAGCTCGGTAGAGAAAAATATCTTTCAACCGACCAGGAAAAAATTAATTTTAAAAAAAGGAGAAAAGATATTTTATCCGTTCTTGTTTTAAATACGACGTTACAGTTACAAGCTGAAAAAATTTGAAAATAATAGTGTTATTAGAACATCGGATGCAGCAAATTTAAAAACAAAAATAAAATTTCGATTGCAAAACTGACCCAATAAAATTTCGACCCGAAACAACACAAAACATTAAATAAAAAATTTTCTAGATTAAATTTTAAAATTATGGCTTACAGATGCATTGAGTCACCATTAAGACTACCTGTGTGCCAAATTTCAAGGTGGTAAGTGCGATAGATTCGTTTGGACATAGCACGCAGGCACGCACGCACGCACGCACGCACACACACACAAACATTCCCTTTTATAAGTATAGACTAACAAACTGGGTGCCCATTTTTTTCACCCTTTTCTAACGGTTCGTTCTGCATATATATGATACACTCTGTCAAATCCTATCGTTTCTTACTAAGTTAAGAGAAAAAACTATTTTTTATAAACCACATAAAAATGCCCTTGGTATGTACCTATTCACTGAAGCATCATTTCTTTTCTACTAAATTCTTTAAGTATTAAATTGCTACTTTTCTCAATTTGAAAAGAGGTAAAGAAAGGGATTGTATACTATGTTAATCCACCACACCGTGTGACGCAGTGACCCCATATGAAGATCTCCAGCAACCCACCTGCAATCTTCCATTTTTTTGTGCGTTCCTCTACACTAAGATGTTCTTTTTGACTTTCCTCAATTTTAAAGATTCGACTTTTCCTTGTCTTGCAGCAAAATGGTCGCCTGCTGAAGGTAGCGTGACTGGTTTTTCTTTTGTTCCCTTCGTTTCTCTCTTTTTTCTTTCTCTCTACTGTCATTTTTCTTTAAATAGATTACATAACCTTCGCCTTCTTTCATTTTTATTTTTCCTATTCTTTATCATCTAATACAGCAGGTACGTTTCCAGATGCACTTTGATATAGCAGACGATCTTTAAAACATGTGTTTCTACCATACATGTTCAGTTCTACTTACAATATGATTTTCAGAAAAATCAAGTGCTGACTTTTTATGTTCATGTTTCGTTAGATATGTATTGACTGATCTTCCATTTAATAAAAGCGGTTCATTTATTCCCCTGAAACAAAATAAAAGACATTATTAGACAACTTTAAAAGAGCTTTTAAAATCCATTCTGAGTTGAGAAATAAATCGTTTTTTAGAAATCGTAGATGTGGTAAAAATATATATATATATATAAATTGCGATTCATTCGAAAATAGAATGCAGTCAATTTACAACAGTTGCCGTGCTTATAAAATTCGTAACGAGAAAAAGACGTGAGGAGTCTTCCATGTATGCTCTGCAAGGTAGAAATAAAATAAAATCTACACTTATAAAAGGCAATGTTTGTGTGTGTGTGCTATGTCCAGACGAATCTATCACGCTTACAGCTTTGAATTTTAAAATTCCGGCTTCGAGGTGCATTGAGTCACCATTAAGACTACTGTGTGTTTCAATCTAGAAAATGTTTTATTTAATGTTTTGTGTTGTTTTGGGTCATTTTCGGGACGTTTACGGCTGTAGTATCTTTTCTAATGATAGTTGAAAAAAAATCAATGTACCATCGGATTGAACAAACAATTTTCGTTCTAATGAAGTTTGTTTTGAATTTCCAACATAATTTACTGAATTTTGAGAAATTTTTAAATAATAGTCACTTTTATGGTAATTTTTGATAAGGAATTCTTGAAATTCTCGCATCTGACGTTCTAACAACTCTATAATTTTCATTTTTTTTTTCAGCTTATAACTGGAACGTTTTTGTCGGATTCAAAACAAGAAAGGTTAAAATATCTTATTCCGTTTTATTAAATTAATTTTTCCCTGATTAGTTCAAACAGTTTTTTTGCTAGCGAGATTTGTCAGCGAGAGTTTCTCCGGACGATCCCAGAACGCATTGTTGCAATTTCATTGGCCGGTGGTGACCTTCCTCGCAAGAGGTGACGTAATATGCTTTCTTCAATCCGATTCCTTCCGGCAACGTCATTACATTCGTGTCATTGTCGAAAATCAAGAATGTGTATCTTTTGTTCTTGATTTAATTTTTCCCCCATTTTGTTGAAGTCCTAATTCCACGGGCAACGCCGTGCGCGTACTGCTAGTAAATAATAAAAAACGTACTTTGCGTTGAAAGTGGATGGGAAGTGGTCCGAAGAAATAATTAATATAAAAAAGTTGGTGGTTTCCAATAAAAGTAAGAATCATCTTCTGAAACTTAATTTTATAAAAATTTACTTAATTGACAATTTAGAATCAAAGTTACTGCTATAAAATTACGTTGCGCGTGCTTCATTCAAACTTCAAAAAAAAAAAAATAGTACTAATTTCATTCAGAAGAAAGTAGAGAAATTCTAAGCGGACCGTGGCCTCGGGGTTAGAAGTTCGACTGTTCGAAGTCTGCTTCTACATAAGGCCTGCCATGCATATTCACCTAGTTCATGTTAAATCTGTCGTAGATCAAGCACCTTTCTTCTGCTATGACATGGAAGCTTGAAGAATGAGGTTGTGGCTCGAGTGTCTTTATCTTGAACTCACTATGATTCAATAACCCTCTCCAGTAACATCTCGATTAGCTTCAGAAACAGGCTTAATTCCGACAAAATCCATCAATTAATAATTTACAAATATGCAATTATGAATATTTTCCTGTTTTGGTAGTCATATATTTTTTATCGGATACAGAAAAGAATGTTTGTACAGTCCTGTTACAGACGAAACAAGCATGCGTATTTATTTATTTTTGTTGAACTTTTCACGTGCACGATATTAGCAACGCAAAGAAGTTCTTGAGAAGAACAACACTGAAACTTTTATAGCATATATACTTAAAAAAAATTATTGCTTAAAAACGATTAATCTTTCAACTAAAATTTACTTTGATTATCTTTATTTATTTAATGTAAACTTTTTTCCTTTAATGCATTTTTTTCCTGGTAAAATACTTAGTTTTGTTTTCGAAAAGTTACTGCAATTTCTGTGAAAACTATAGATGAATGCATCATCTCCCATTTCCTTCAAATAATTATTCAAAATTTATTTCATGCACAAGTCGACCAACTCCTTTGAAGTTAACTTAATAACACACGTTTATCACAAGCAGTTCACTGAATGATTGGATTCTTTAAGTACACAAGCACGCCAGCAAAAAGAAACCTCTTCCACAAAGCTGGTAAATAAACAGGAGTTAACAGAGCAGCGAACAAATTAATTCCTTTTCTTTGGGTACTCTGGCAGCTTGCCAAGCCTCTGAAGTTGTAAGCGTTGCTTCCTGAGCTACTCTGCCTCTTCAACTGTCATATGTGTGTATAAATAAACCACACAAGGAAGACCTCTATTCAAATTCTGCGAGTGTGTTTTGCGTGGATTTTGATGAAGTGCAAACTTTCTTTTCCAACTTGAGCTGACAGGAATGAAGTTTGTGTAATTAAGTAAAAGATGATACGCTTGTTCCATTTGAGCAGACGATTTTCAAAGAAATTCTTATTTTATCAGAGCAGTTTTGACTTCTATGTGCGTTTATTTTCTTCCAATCGTAACAGTGTTTAAAATATGAATGCTAAATACCTCTTAATTAACGAAGGAGGGGGGAGTAATAGATTTTGATCTATCTCAGATTTTTTGAAATCGAATAATAAGGAGATCATTAGTTAGATTTTAATTTTCGAAAAAACGGCACTGAATCGTGTTTTTCCCCCCTCCAAAAGCCAAAACAAACTCAAAGCAAATGCTTTATTTTTAAAAGTGCATAACCATTGGAATGCATTTGACCAATAATTTTCATCCATTATCCGGGACATAATGGAGGCAATTCCCATGGCGTCACAGTTAAATGATAAGGGTCACGATTATTTGCTTGAAGTACTAAATGGTACAAATACTGTTCATCTACTTTTGACTTCAACTTAAAGAAAGCTTTCTTTTTGATAAAGCGGCACGAATCTTTTAACTACAGTATTTAAAACCATTAGAATTTTTTTGCATTTCTTGATTCCCTTTCTCTTCCTCTATCAAATCTCTTTTTACGAGGAAATGTTCCTTTTAATGAAAGAATAGGAATCATATTTAAATTCAAACGGATTATGACGTGAATGTGCGAGGTTCTCATTGAATCCTCAGAAACCCGAAAATTCCACTCCGTTGGCTTTGTGTAAACGCGCGTCCCATCTAATATGTAATTGCCCGTTTTTTCGCAAATCATGGAGATGTCTCGTCCTTTTCTTTCTTGTAAGATACGTAATGTTATCTGAAACCGAATGGGCGAGGCCCACATGGTGTGAACATGCATTTGACTCCATTCTTAAGCTGATTTTAATATTTGGAGAACGGAGAATGTGACTGGGGTTTTTTGTTTGTTTGTGGCTGTTGTTGTTTGGAAGATGCTATATAAAGATAACCCGTGATGGATTAAGTGAGTAAAAAGGTGAATGGCTTATAAAATATACGAAAATCCCCTGAGTTTGCAAGTCTGCAATTAAAAAAGTTCTTAAACAAAAAATTAATTATATTTGGAAGGATTTCAGTAATCATCTTACAATTCAATTATATGACCAACCTTAATATTACCAATATAGATGAATCAGCTCGAAGGATAATGTAAAATAAGTCAGTAATGTCAATACAGTAGAAGCTCGAGAATCCGAATTAATTTGGGCTTACCTCTGTTCGGATTCCAGGAAATATTCGGATTATACGGAAAATTCGGTAAAATACTCTTGATGAGTTAAATGCAGTAGAGCAGAGGTCCCCAACCTGTGGTACGCGTACCCCTGGAGGTACGCGAAAGACTAGTTGGGGTACGCGAAATAAAAGTTGGTAATGGCGGAAACAAGAAAATACAGTAGAACCCCTCTAATTCGAAATTCCGGTTAATCCGAACCGATTTTATTTTCGAAAATTATATGTAATAAGATTACCTGAAAAGATTTAAATATACATACTAAAAACAAAAAAGTACTTTTTCAGTATGCATAATTTTGAGTTCGCCGTAAGATAAGATCACATCCATTATTCTAATGAAAAGGGGAGACATATTCTCTTTCTATTGCTTTTGAATGAAAGAATTCAAGAGATAGTAGTACTGAGTACTTATAACTTGCATTTTTTTTTTTATCTCACATACATTTCTTATCTATTTTTATCAGAATTTCGGATAATCCGAATATTTTGTAATCCGAACAGGCACCGGTCCCAATTAGTTCGGATTAGCGGGGTTCATGTATAAGGAATTTAAAAAAAGTTACAGAGAATATTTTGCTTCCCCAGATTAATAACTAATTGAATAACTATGCCTTTTGAATGGTTGATTATTACGGAGTGTAATTTTTACCCATCTTTATAAGTTAATGCGAAAGTTAATGCGAAATGGCGTTGAATTAATGTATAACATAATATTGTAAAAATGCGATAAAATATAAAATCCAAAATAAGTCCACCAAATAATTAATAAATAATTATTAATTCCGAGTCATTCGACTCGTAAACTAACCTAAGCCCTTAACATCATTGATAAAAACTTTTTTGAGTAGCAAGATGGTTGGTGGTGGGAGGATATGACAGTAAAGGGTAGGCGAAAATATAAAGATTAATCAAGGGGTAAGCGAGGAAATAAAGGTTGGGAACCCGGGCAGTAGAGTATTATCTTCGGGTAGTTTGTGAAATAGTAAGGAAAGAACTAACGGAGATTCGCATCGTCAAGCAGGTTTAGTTCCTTACATCAAAAGAAGATAACCGATTTTGTTTCTATTCATTAAGGCACTGGATTCATTCTTCAGTGCCAATTTAAATGTTTCTGTTTAAGTTAGGAATAAACATATTAGCTTTGTTTCTGATTCCTAATTCTTATTTTCCTTCATATTTTAATCAAAGATTTTTAAAAATTATAAAAAGATGTTCGGATTAATCGAAATTTCGGATGCTTGGGGTTTGGATTCCCGAGGTTCCACTGTATCTATGAAATGTATTCGTTGTTGTAGTCGTTAACTGAAAAAACAGGCCGAGTTATATTCTAATGTTCATTTTATTATGGGAGAGTGACGGACATACTTGCATCTTAGTTGAAGTTTTTAAGCCAAAAGAGAACAGAAGATCCCTGCATTTTCTCAGGTAGGGATTTAACATATAGACACGTGATCCAAGTGAAGGGAATATTGGCTATTTTTAGTATATTCCGTAAGTGTTTTAGGGAAAAGTCTGGAAAAGAATTCGCTTATTTCAAGATTTATGTTGGTGCGTGGAAGCGATTAAAATATTCTTTTAGCAATAAATATGCCAAAAAGCGAGATTTAATATACCTCTAGCGTGTTAATAAAACGAAACTGGAGTTTAAGAAAAGCGATTTTGGAATACATTAATATAGTACTAAGATTTTAAAATATATAATATTAGAATTTAAAGTAAAATTAAAAGTAAGATTATCACATATATATACAGTGAAACCTCTCTGAGCGGCCACCCCTCCGTTCCGAGAAAAATTGGCCGCTCTGAAGGGTTTTCGTTACAATTACAAGATAATTGCTATAATACATAATATAAACAAGTCTGACTCATATTTCTTATTTAAAATGAAGTTTGAGACTTATCTAAAGAGAAAATAGTACTTTATTTAATAATTTTTTACATTTTTTGAAAAAAGGATACAATTTGTGACTGTTTTAAGTTTTTACCCTTCTCGGAAAAAACCATTTTTTCAAGTTCGTTTTTCAGTTTAAAAAGTAAATCTCTAACCGATGCGTTTGTCAAATGGGATGGGCGAACCCACCCTGCGGCCGTTCAGAGGGGTTGGGTGGCCGTTGCTAGGGGTTATTTTAACATTAGGTCTATGGGCCGAAAAATCCGTGCCACGAAAAATTGGCCGTTAAGAGGGGTGGCCGTTCGAAGAGGTTTCACTGTATTTTCTTCCTTAATCTCTTCTTGCCTTTTTTTCTTTTATTTATTTGGATTTCATCAAGTACCTTTATTCCTCCTCCCCATCCCTCCTCAGCCAGCACATTCGGGTTCCAGAACCTACCGGACTGAAATTCAGAAAATCTGGTTACTTTATAATTGCGCAACCATCAAGTCCACACATTTCGCTTTTCTACTTGAGAGCTGCTATACATCCTTTCTCGACTTCCTGAAGAAGAAAAAAAGAAAAGTGAGTAATCGATTTCACTCGCTCGAAACATTGTGAACAGGTTTATTTTTACCCTTTAAGAAAAGTGACTAAATAAACAACTGACCACCCCTTCGAGTATTCTCAACAAAATGACTCCCTACAAGCAAGCATTCCATTTTTTCCTCCCCTCGGCGTGAGCTATTCTCCCTTTTCCAGAGCCGCTCATTGTTTGGCGGCGCCACATCTGTCAAGCGGTTACAGACAATTCGGCCCTCCCGCTTTCCCCTTTACTGCCTCCCGCCGACTCTTTTGATGACACCGCCCGGTCTATGAAAATTGATTACGGTTTCATATTTGCCGCTTTTCGGTTTCTTCTGCCGCGCAGAAACCAATAATTTTCATTAAAACGCTGCTTGTTTTTTGTTTGTGCATGCGTGTGTGAGGGAGAGCGGGTATGTTTTCGTGCTGTTTCAATTCGGTGTGTTAAATGTTTATTCGTTTTTATTTTAAAACAGAACGGTAATCATTTATTCACGCTTACTTGATCTTTCATTGTTTCCATGCTCCAGTTGATTTCTTCGACGTTGCTTCGATGAATGGATTTATCGGATCAGCCTCGAACGGCAATTGATTATTCTTTGGCGAATGTCTGCTTAATGAAACTACTTAGTCTAATCAGTGATTATATAATTTGCAGTTTCAAATGAAGTGATTGTAAAAGATTCCTATAAATGAAATTGAAGTTGCTGGAAAAATTCTTTGTTTTCGTAATTACCAGGGTTGATGAATAAAAAGACAGCATGATCAGTGGCGAATCCGGGGGGGGGGTATCGGGCTGGCCCCCCTCGACCAAGCCAGAATTCTTGATTTTATTTAACATCATTACAACTGTTTTTTCTTAATTTGCCTCTTTTAAAAAAGTAATAAAAACTTTTCAACATTACTTTCTGGCTTGACAGGCTCGAAAATTTTCCTACTTTTGTAGTCATTCTACTTGTACTTGTAGCGTTGACGCGGTCAAAGACATTTTTTGGCTAGTTATTTCATTGTAATTTTTATCAAATTATCGAAAGTATTGTAGTGTTCTTTATGATTATTATTGTCAGGTGTTAAAAGTCTGTAAAGTTAAAGAGTTTTGGTTTACTTTGGCCTTGAGGTTTGATATTCATTACGACGATACAAAGTTTTTATGGCCCCCCCCCCCCCCCCCCAGACCCGAGTCCTAGATTCGCCACTGAGCATGATAAATAATGCATTCTAGCCTCATCTGCTTTTCTCCCGTTTACAAAAATTCCCGTTAACAACACGACGTTTTTTATTTCTTAGTTACCTCAATATTCAATTGAATTGCGATAACTTTTGAAGTACGCATCTGTGTTACGCACAATTCTTGACTTACGAATTTGAACGATTTTTCGAAATTGCTTTAGATTTATTATTGTTACTGAGAGGTATTCCCGCCAGGGGACATTACAGTTTCTTGGATGAGAAACCGCCGGTAAGTGATAGTGACTAGATGAATAGGGTTCTCGCTTCCCTAGTGGACATGATAATGGAGTGGGGTTGAGTTACCTCCACTCCGATGGCAGAACGTATCTCCTGCTGGAGGGGTTGGGCTGTGGCCGGTGATGGACTCTATTCTCAGTCCCCGTATTGCTGACCTTCATTCAATTGACCCGGGATGCTTAGGCAAGGCGAGGGCAGCTCTATCCTGGGTTTTTTTTCCCATAGGAACTCAACCTTTAATGTACCTGTGCATTTTCACTGTTGTAAATGCATCTGATCTACTGTTTGTCTTCAGAATAACAGCTACCTTTCTTTCTTATTGATGACCGACTTTATGAGGCAGAAGGATTAGAAAAGAGAGGCATCTTCGTAGCTCAACAGATTTCTTGAGGAAACGGACCAAAATAAGTTGCTATGGCAACGGACAAGAGCACACTAAAGGGTGGAAAAAGTTCTCGAAAAAAGACTTGGTTAATCTAACATGATAACTAATATGGCATTTTAGTAATGGAATCTTTAATTTATTTTTTGAATTTAATTCATAAATTCATTACTCAATTAAACTAAAATAACTTTCGTGACTTAAAATGTATTCTAAAAAATATCTTTCAGAATTATTGCAAAAAAAAAAAAAAACCGCGTTAATAACAAGAACTCTTTCCTCAGGTTTAGGAAGAAGAAAAGGTTCAAATTTCTTACAAAAGGCTTTTAAAAACTAAGCATCCAAAAAACAAACCTAATCCATTAATTTTAAACGTCGCAAAACCTCCCCACCGTGCATACAAATCCTATGCTACATTTTCACCTCTCTTTCAAATCATCACTACCATTTAATAAAGATTAGTGAGCTAGCGGGCTCGCATTTAATAATCACCCACTCTGTAGGCGAAAGCATTGTCATAATAGTATAATCCACTTTGTTTCCTTGGAGTGATGAGATCCTTTTTTCCCCTCCAAGCCAAGTGTAATTGATCATCAAATGAAACTCCGACCCTATTATCTTAATTTGTTTGACTGAAACACTCAGCGGAGGAGAAACTTTCTCCCTCTACCCAAAGGGGAAAATGAACGGAACAGCAGCATAAATGACTCCTGTTTTGCCTGGATCTCGCTCTCTCGCTTCGATTTTCACTTCCCCCATCTGTCCAATACATTCGCCGGAGTCATTCATTCACCGATGCACCGACGCCATCTAGTGGCCGAAGTATTCACTAATCCATATCTAAACGATGCCCTGATAGGATCGCGTTTTGCTGTGCAGGAAAATGATTGATGGATGGAATGAAAAGAGAAATGAAAGCATTTTTGGAAGAGAAAGATTTGAGTTTCAGTTCTAATTTCTCATGAATGAAGTCGAAATCAACAGAAGTGGATTTCAATGAAAGGAGTTCAAAATTCCAGATCATTTATCTACTTGTGTAAAATTGCACTGGGTTAAGATCAACTCGAGTGCGAGCTTTAATTAGAGCCTATAAAAGAAGCTAATCTAAATTAACACATCTCTCGATTTACACGATAGAATTGTTATACGCTAAATAAATTTTTGAAACATTTGCGTATGGCAAAACCACCTGCAACTGTTATTTTGCTTCTGCAGCAGACGGAAAAATAAAATCACAAATAAACGAAATGAAATAAAGAAATTGACAAATAAAATAAACTGCGTTTTATGTTCCTTATAACTCATAAAACAATGCGCTAAACAGACAAAAATCCTGTCTCCTATTATCTCTTGTATATTCCATTTAAACATTTTGTCTGAAAAGAGGAGTATATCGGACTGAGGCCAATTTTGGACCGCCTTTGTTTTAATGCCGGTTTTACTACAGAAATAAGAAAGAATGGTGACGTCAAAAGTAATGAATAAGTCTCTCCCAAAATGAAAAATAACAATATACAAATCAATGTCATAAAAATGATAAATAAAAAAGTTAATACATCGGAAAGGTCAAATATTTATTTCTATTTATTTGATCGAAAACTACTAAGTTAATTGCCGTAGCGACGGAGGTTGGGGCAGGAGGGTTCTAGTTACCCCAGGCGCCAGTCTTATGGTTCATGGGTGGCCATGGCGACATTTGTAACAAGTTTTAAAGACGAATATAATGAGGGGGCGAAGAAATAATGCGAGGTCGGGTCTCCCTTTACAACAATTGAAAGGAATTGATGACAAGTGGGGCTAAAAAAGTCATTGTGTCCCCGGTGTCGCTTACCTTTACAACGCAGCGCCTCTGACTAAAATTACCTAAACTGATTGCAGGCGATTAAACTCACAACGTGATGAGCATCTGCAGAATCCATTTCAATGCTTCTTTTCTTCAAAATGTGCTCCTATTACTTGCAAATGACGAATCTACTTCAAGACTGCTACGTTTCAGTAAAATTCATAACCTTAAAGTGAAAGATCCCATTCAAATAGCAACGGAAAATGTATAAATGCTTATTAGGTATTTTTCAAAATATCTTTTTACTTTTTTTAACCCTTTCGGGACGAGCGCCGCATATGTGCGTTTCAGCTTAACTCTTCTCAGGGCCGAGCGCCGCATCCTTGCGTTACGGCGAAATTGCTACTATGGGCCGAGAGCCGCACACATGCGTTTGGCTTTTGGAACAAAATGTTTTCTATCAGATGGCGTTACTATTCCATGTTTCTTTCAAAAGATTGGTCCCGTGCATTAGTATTTCTCTCTCCGACGTCAGATTGTAGTCGGCCACGTGCCTGTGAATCATTCTATTAGAATTATTTGATTTTTGAGTGTATAAACAGAAACACGTGCTCGCGAGTATAAATAGAAGTAGGCGAGTTAAATAGCTCTTTAACTCATTTTGGAGTGATTGTTTATAGTTTCTCCTCTCGCGTGGGTTGGGATTTTATGGGAGATATTCTGTCAAGGGTTTTTATGCCTCTCTGTTTTATTTTTGCAGTTATTGCTAAAAGAACGCGTTAGCTTTCCGAGGAGGAAATATGTAAATTTTTAAATGACAAATCTATGGATTTTTCCGACGATAGTGATAAAGCAATAAATTATTAGAGTTCTTTAGATAGTTATGAATCTTCAAATTCTGAATTAGAAGAGGATAGTACTAATATATCGTCATGTCAGTGGAGTCCTAAAATAGAAGATTTTTCAGAAGGCTTTGAAGAGTTAATTATTACAATTTTCTTGAAGTATTTTATAATATTGAATGTAAATATTTATTTTTTCCTACATTTTCGAATTTTGCATCAATAATCTAGTATTTAATTAGGTACTTTCAATTATAGGGAAATACGCTATATTTTTATTTTTTATTATTAAAAATCAAGTATTTTAATTAAACTTTTTTCATGATTTAGAATATGATATCGTTTACCGCATATTTAAAAATGGTTTCATTTCTATGTAAAGGACACTTTTTATCATTATTATGTAACGCGCATAACGCGCACTTTTAATGCGTGTTAGGCTTATCAGGAGAAAATGCTTCGGCCGGTGGGCACGTTTCTTTCAACGAGCGGCCGTCCCTAAGGGGTTAATACTTTTATTTTGTGAGATAATTAGAGCTCTACTGTATACAATCCTCCTCTTTTTCATTAGTTTGCCTTTCTTGTGTGAGAAAATGCAGATTTTTAGGATTTTTCCTTCCTAAAATTTAACTTTCAATTTTTAAGTCTAAATTTACGCAGAACAGAATTTGAAATTATTTTTTTTCTTCCCACGAAACTTATTTTATAATTTTACCACTTTGCCTGAAGCGCTAAGAACTTTGTGTTCTGACATTTGAATGTGCATTAATATTTTACCCCCAAAAGATTTGAAAGAAGTAGAAGAGGAAGTACTTCCCCCCCAAAATAATAATAATAATAAACAAATAACAAGAAATTGAATGTTATTTCTTGTTATTATATTTAAAAATATTCGGTTGATTCTTTTTTTGGTTGGGCCAGTAACTAATTGGGCGTTAAAAGTTTTTAAAACTAATGTTATTTTTGCAGTCTGTTTTCCGTATTCCAAAAGTAGGCTATTCGTTTTTGAAATCTAACATGCAACCCAATATTATAACTTGCTTTTCAATTCTCTTTTTTCATAATATAACTGCTTTTCTTGTGCGTCGATATTATTCCTTTATTGATTAACTAGCAGAACGCGCACGGCGTTGCCCGTGGAATCAGGACTTCAAAAACATGAAAAAAAAAAATCGCCCACAATGACACGAAAAAGTTTTGAAACAAAATCAAAACAAAAGATACACATTGATTTTCCCGCGATAATGACATGTAGAAAAGCAGTACAGAGTACGTTATTCCAAAACAATAATAAAAAAAAAATTGCAACGTGAAAATCTTTAATATACAGCAATGGTGTATCTAAGTTATGCTGATGTAATACAGTCTCAAACCACAATACCGTGACGTTTCAAGGTCACGACAGTACCCCCTTCGTCACCCCCCTGGAGCTTGCGTGAAAAGCTATGGCACATTTTACGCAGATGGTAAAGAAACTCTTTTAGCTCATCACGAAAAAAATTCTCTCATAATTCAGCAAAGCCAACTTATCACCCATGTCAGAATCTTCCAGCACTGCTTAATTTATGACTAAACCCTTGCGTCCAACGAAATGATTTCAAATTATTCCTAGCAAAACATGCTAAAAATTGAGGAGAGAATAATTCCAACAGATGGCGCTAGCCGTAGCCAGGGAGAAACTCACCGTTCCGGAGAAAGAACTTCATTCGAAAAGAATTTTTTTAACCCTTTAAGAAAAAAAATTATTAAGAACGAACGGACAAAGATATTTTAACCGTTCTTGTTTTAAATGAGAGATAAATACCTCTGTTGTTACCATAAAAAAACTGAAAATCATAGGTTTATTAGAACGTTGGATGCGATGGAAAAAACATTGACAGTTAAAAATATAAGGAGAAAGTGACAATTTTTAAAAAAATTCTCAAAATTCAGTAAATTACGTTAGAAATTCAAAACTAACTTCATTAGAACGGAAATCGCGTGCTCTTTCCGATGGTGTATATATTTTTATCGTAAACTTATTCGTAACTATTCTATTGAGAAATTAGTGCGAAAAATCAACCAAAACAACACAAAACATTAAATAAAAAAAATTCTAGATTAAAATTTAAAATTTCGGCTTCGAGGTGCATTCAGTCACCATTACGACTACCTGTGTGCCAAATTTCACGGCTGTAAGTGCGATAGATTCGTCTGGACATCGCACACACACACACAAACATTGCCTTTTATAAGTATAGATAATTACTATGCGTAGAACTTCCATTACTATGCTTTTTCTTGAAGAAAAATTTGATTGAATAAGATTTTCCACATGCTTCTCACTTTCTGATTGGATTCGGTTTGAAATTAGTCTTCATCTTGCTTCACTGGCACAGTTCTACATGACAGAATTTTGTAATTTCTGTTTTGTATCTTAAGACACACTGTCATTTTCTTTTGATTATGTTTTGCTAACAATTGAACCACCTATTATCATTACTTATTTGTTCGAGTAAAAAATATATATATTTTTTAATTTAAAAATCGAATTCTCAAAGTAGGTCAATATATTTTTCATCGTTTCTTCATTATGTAAAGCTTACATAACAATAGAGAACTCGATTTCTTTTGTAAGAAAAAGTTTGTAATATCTCTTCACTTGTAGTCCATTTTACAAGTTAATTTTAAAAAGAGGTTATTTTTGAATTTATTTATTACTGTATGAAAAAATAAAATCAGCCCTATGTCTTACTTGAACTTCTAAAAATTGCACATTCTATTGCTTACTTCTATTTTTTAATATGATTTATCGAAAAAATGGTGACGTACCAATAAATTTTTACATTAAACAGGTAATAACTTTCGTTGAATTTCCGTCATAAATATAGTTTTCAACGCTCTATAACCTATATATTAGCAACTGATTTATGATACATTATTTGTATCATGAGTGAAATGTAATACAACTTCTTACACAGAGATTTTTGTACCGAAAACTGCACGTTTTTTTTATAATAAAATAAGTTTTTTTCGTGAAAACATCGTACATAGAATATTTTTCATTTAGCAGTGTAGGAAATAAACTTAAAATTAAGCTTTAAGAATTTCAAAAATTGCAAGTTCTATATAAAACTAATGTTATTTATTATGTTAGTAAAAATAATTATCACTTAATAAAGCATTCATTGTTTTTTAGAAGATTTCATTAATTTTGATTTATAAAATAAAACGTTGCTTAGCTTTTGTTGCAAGCTAAAAAAAAATTCATAGCACAGAAAAAACTTAAAATTCTTCTCTCAGGAGGTTAAATATTTCATTTTTTGATAATTATAATTAATTTTTTTCAACTGTCAATTTTTCTTGTACGAAATAACAGAGAGAAATTTCAAATAAAATAATCAGGTTTTCTGAATTACCACCAAAGTTGTTCAGGGTAGGGGCAGAAACAAAAATAATTTTAAAAAAATTAAGCGAATATGGTTTATTGCATAGACATTATACTGTCAAAAGAAGGTTCATACCTGAGGAAATATTTTACAACCAAATAAATTCAATTCATTTGGAAGCAATCCGCAACTGTCACTTTATTAAATGGCCATTTGTCCAAGTGACTAGTCATTATAAAGAATGAATTAAAGAAGTCATTAAATGAAAGCGAAAAAGAAAGTTCAATTATTGGTCTTTAGTTATATTAATACCGGTTATCTCTTGGATAAAAATATCGTCTCTCTTTTTCTGGACAGAGTGCTATTTTCACGAAATTATTCTTGCTCTTAATCTAAGAGCGAAAATAATCAGCTATCATTTATTTGATTAAATGCAAGGAGAGGGTAATGAGTAACACACATGGATTCGGAAATTAATTATGCACTTTTTTTTCTAAACGGCATTGAAGTCGGACTGAGAGATGCGTTCAACTTCTATTCGCACAAAAAAAAAACCTTTACGTTTGCAATTAAATTCCTAATGATTTTGATGTGCCCATGAAACATCATTAAATTAATCACCGGCTTGTTCCTTTTAGTTTTTTGAAAGTCTATAGAAATGCAGGTGGTTTAGATTAGATTGTAAGGAAATCCCGAAGTACGACACGAAAAAAAATACTTTTTGGTCTAGACAACTTGTCTAACTTAATTTGTCTAGACTCTAGATAGCATTGCAACTTCTGATATGTCATAAAATGTTTCTGCCCTTTTATCTGTGTCAAAGTTGGAGGTAGACCGGGATTACTTTTGTTTATGTTTCATATCAGAAGCTCGTACGTTTAAAAATAAGCCGCCAACCTTTTTTAAAACTTAACAGTGAAGTAAAAGTTGATGCTTATTTTCTATAAATATCGACTCGTGTCAATTTTGTAATAGCTAGATCGTCTTCCAACGCTTTATAAAACTCTTGCGATCTGATATTACGACTCCCCTGTTATATTTTTTAGAAATATAAATTCTAAACGTGCATTATATCTGGTGCTATCATTCTAAATATTATATCTATTACTGGCAGCACGTGCACGGCGTTTCCCGTGGAATCGGGACATCGGTTCTTGGCCTCTCCGTTAGATTTAGACTTGTAAACGATGCATTAAAACTTGACTTAAATCATTGAAGAAAAGCAAAAAAATGAAGTAATTGAATACATAATTACCACATGCCAGTGGCGAATCCAGGATTTGGGTCTGGGGGAGGCTGAGGTCATAAACAAATTTTGTATCGTCGTGACGAATGTCAAACCTCAAGGCTTATTATGTAAACCAAAACATTCTAACTTTACAGTCTTTACTCACCTGGCAAAAAGAATCATGAAAAACAATACATTACTTTCGATAATTTAATAAAAAACACAATGAAATAACTGGCCAAAAAATGTTTTCGACCGTATCAACGCTACAAGTACGAATGTAAAGACTACAAAAGTGGGAAAATTTTCACGGTTGTCACGGTTTCACAGGGTTTTTTAAAAGGGATATTAAGAACAAACAGCTGTAATGACTTTAAATAAAATCAAGAATTCTGGCGTAGCTCTGGGAGAGGCTACCAGGCCCATAGCCCCCCCCCCCTTCCCTCTGGACTCGCCACTACCAGGAGTCAAATATAAGTATCAAACAAACAAGCAGTGCATTTAAGTGCCAAATTCCAACACAGATGACAACGCGCATCAACAAGGCCTCCAGACAAGCAGAGGAATCCGCGTAATCGCCAAACAAAACCATCCCAGCGACAACAAAAGTGAGCCCATAAAACACCATTCGCTTTTGTCGGGCTTCCACCCTGTAGGCCAGAGCAACACGATCCGCAGAGATCATGCGGATTTAATAGAATATCCGATTAAGCCGCAGATGGGTTATGGCAATTAAAGGCGCGGATAAAATCCTGTTTTCAATGGTAATAGCTCATATTAGAACTGAATGGAAGAGATCTTCGCGGTGCCTCTTCCGGGTTGCCATAGGAACTGCACAATGGAAGTGGAAGTGGCGACGGTGGTAGCGGCGGACATCTTTGGTCACAGGGAAATCGGTTATGTTCAGCATTAGGAGAGGTGGCGCCAGAGGGGGGGTAAGGCCCCCTGTCGGGGATACTGTGTCCCCCCCCGTCGAGGAAAATTTTTGTGCGGGGTATTCAACTAGTTGATAAATAAAGATCTGGCGAAAATTTGAGATCAATTTCATTACACTCGCCCCCTTCCTCGCCCCCTCGTCGGGCAAACTCTAACGCCACTCCTGGTGATCAGGGCTGGATTAAGCCCTTTATGGGCCCTTAGGTAGTACAACTATAGGGACCCTCCTTTTTCCGTCCCCAACTTCCAATGCCAGATATTTTTTCTTGATTTTAATTTATTTTCTATACAAGCACTTTTAATTAGAACATTTTGACAAACTGAGATGGTAAAACGTTAGTTGTGGATCACTTTCAAGAGAGTTGATTTCAGTATATCGCAAATAAAAAAAAAATGCAAAATAAAAATGTGAAAGCAATTTTATACAAAATAATAAAAGCAAGTAAAGACGAAACTTTTTTATATAATCTAAATACTATATAACTATGGGATCTGATTTTTTATAAATTATAAAGCAATATTTTTGAAGATTATAGAAATGAAATACAGAATTAAAACAAAACTTCCAAAACTTTTAATTTTAAGTTTGAACTGGTTCCTGGGTAATGAGGCCATCCATCGACAATGGATGCAAACAATGAATTTTCTTTCATTGGTGGAATGACATTTTCGAATACGTCAGATTTTCTCAATTGCAACGAAATTTCTCTCTCGCCACATTCAGTGGCGTAAATCAGGACATTTTGAAGATCCGGACGTTAGTCCGGGAGTGAGCTTGAAATCGGGACGTATGGTAACCCTACGTATAAATGAAAAGATGTATAATCAAAACAAAATGCAATTCATATGAATGAATCGGGACTGTGTTGAAACGACGTATAAATGAGAAACGTATAAATGGTAATTTACTGTATATTTATGTAGTATCCCTGTCCGCAGACCACCAAGAGGCGCTCTGGCCACTTCCTGAACTGTACCAACTGACGTCACGTCACGTCACATGCTCTTGCTAGCCACAGACATTGTTGAGCGATGAAGTGTGATTTAATATGATTTGATGTAAAAGGGCAGCAACCGCCCTTTTAATTCTTTCACTTATCCCTTCTTTCTTTTAGGTTCGTCCCGTCTAATTGTTTGTGTTCTTCCTGCCCATTAAATATCGAAAATATCAACTGTGTTCTCATCTGTCTATGAAATTGCATACTTCATCACACGTGGGAGCTAGGCTTCCATGCCACATTTATTCGGGATCCAGCTTTTGATTAAAAGGATGAAAATTTAAGTTACAGATTAATTTAAATTAATTTTTACACGTTAAAAACAATGCGCATTATTTTTTACTTGCTATCGCTTTTTCTTCCTTTCTTTTTTTTTGCATTAGGAGAAATCAAAAATTTGTGTGCTTCATAACCAAACAGAAAAAAAAAAATAAAAAAATAAAAAATAACCGACTTGAATACTTCATCCGAATAAAACGTCTCCAGATATTTTATTTAAATTCATAAGCCTAAGACTGCACTTCTGCGACTTTCTTTTAAACCAATTAAGTCAAAATCCACCCCTACCCAATCTGTTAATTAATTGCCTAATCCGCTTCAGCGAGCCACCGATCTAATTTCCATCCCCACTCCCTTTCTTAAAACCCATTAGCGCTCACTCACCAGAACTGGGACCGGGACGATGACCCAGGCGAAACAACTCTTTTTCGTCCCACAAATAATGCATCGAACCCAAACTGTCTTCCCGTCAAATGAGTTGGCGAGATATTTTCCACTTTCATAAAATCTCGTTGCCATGGCAGCGGCTGGAGACGCATCGGACGGGTTGCCTTGGAAACGCACCGAGGTGGAGCGGGAGGGGCGGCCCCACGTGGAACAGCCGTTGTTACCCTAGGTGTGGGGGAATTGATCGGATCTTCTCGGGGATTTTTATCCACTGCTTTTCAGAAGGGAGGCGAAAGTGTGTCGCGGGGGATGAAATGGTGTTTTGTTAAGAGACGGATGACTTGTCGATATGGAAGCGCCCTTCCTACCTTCCCCCCTCCCTTTGCATGTTTTGTTGGCGCTGAACGTTTGTAATATAGCGTGATTTAACAAGTGCTGGAAGGTTTGTAACTCGAGCGTTTTAAAAACTCATTGGTTTATCTTTCGGAAATGGTTTTATATTGGTTTATGTTTGGGAGAATTTCGCTGCTCTGCCAATTAGAAAAGGAAGAAATTCTAATAGTCGTTGAAGCAGTGGCGTAGCCACAACTTTTGGCGCCCAGAGCATAAATTACAAAATGGGCGCATAAATTACAAAATAAAAAAATTCTCGGGGAGAAAATCCGTTTTATTAGTAACGCATTTCGTCGTTTCATGCCTCCATCTCTGCAAATAGAATGCGAAATCGCGCATCCACCACCAGTCTTTACTCAAATATCGGCAATTTACCAACAGAAGGCGGGAAAAAAAATTATTACATAAGTTATTTTTATGTAAACAATGATTGAGCTACTCCCGCTGCTCTTCTTAGTTATAAAATTGTTTTCCTGAATTTTTTATTTTGCCGTCCCTTTCGAAGTGCCGCCCCTTTAGCTAAACCACTGCGGTGAGGTTTTCTTTATATGAATCATGATGCATAAATCCATGAAACCAGCGGGAGTGTTCTCCCCTAAACTTTCTCGTATACTTCCCAAGAAAGGTGCTGTTTCCCCGGCCCCCCCCCCCGCGTGGATTAAAAAATTCGGACCTTCTATTACCCAGAATCTTATGACTATCAGAAGGTTTTTCATTATAGTGATTGAAAAATATCTAGGTAAAGAATCAAATTCGAAGAGATGCGTACCGATTTTCCGCTCTTGCCGTCTCAAGGACAAACTGACGTAATTCGCTCCATAGCATTCGCGTGCACAGAAGATTGCTTCCAGTACGCATGCGCGTGGAGAAGTTGGCCAGTGGCTTAGTAAGGGTGAGTGGCGCCCAGGTCATAATGGGACTTTTTCGCCCCCACTCCATAATCAGTGGCTTAGTTTGTGTAAACGGTGCCCAGGGCATGGCATTTTTCGCCCTTTGAATTTGAAAAGTGTCAAAAAGTAACGTTTTGTCACGGTGGCGGCGATTGGGTGAAAACGTTAGGGGGCAAAAAATTAACTGACAACCAAAAACACCCGGGAGTGTAGGGTGTAGTTAACAAAATTTAAGAATTCAGTTACAAAATTGGCTAGCTTTTCCAGAGACTATTTCTTTTTTTATGATTCCCAGTTGTAGACGACTAAAAAGAAATAAAAAGTTAATTTTTCCCGGAAAAAGTAAGGGACGACGGCCCCCCTCACCCCCTTACGCGCCGCCACTATTTTGTCATCATGACCAGTGGCGTGGAGAGGGTAAATGACACCCGGGAAATAATATTATTTTTCTTTTTACCCCATTCGTTATCAGTGGCTTAGCAAGCGTAAATGTAGCCCGGGACATGGTATTATTTTTGCGCTGCCTTATCATGTTTTGCTTTAAAAATGGCATAAACGCAGTCATGTTTTGACTCCATGGCGCCCCCTAAATCTGGCGCCCGGGGCACCTATACACCTTGCCTCCCCCGGTCGCTACGCCACTGAAGTTGGCGAAAGGCAAGTGGCGATGGAACATAAAGTTTTTTTTTCTTCACTGTGCAAAACTATCTATACATACAAAAGGCAATGTTTGTGTGTGTGTGTGCGCGATGTCCAGACGAATCTATCGCACTTACAGCCATGAAACTTCGCACACAGATAGTCGTAATGGTGACTCAATGAATCTCGAAGCTCGAATTTTAAAAAAAATTTCTAGAAAATCTTTTATTTAATGATTTATGTTGTTTTGGGTCATTTTCGGCACGTGTATGGCTGTAGTATCATTTCTACTGATCGCTGAAAAACAATCAATGCACCATCGAATAGAACAAACAATTTTCGTTCTAATGAAGTTTGTTTTGAATTTCTAACGTAATTTACTGAATTTTGAGAAATTTTTAAATAACAGTCACTTTTATGGTAATTTTTGATAAGGATTTCTTCAAATTCTCACATCTGACGTTCTAACAACTCTATAATTTTCATTTTTTTCCAGCTTATAACTGGACCGTTTCTGTCGGATTTAAAACAAGAACGGTTAAAATATCTTTTAAGGTTGAATTTGAATTAATTTTTTTCCTGAAGTATTAAAATATTTTCGCTCCATTATTTCCTCCGTGTTTCTTCGTATCCAAGGTCACGGTGTTTTTTCCCAGCATACATTTCGTCGAAACCACGTGACGTCATAATCTTTTCGCTTTCAGCGAGATTTTGCAATACGATCGTACCGTCTGTCTTCGCGTCGAGAGATCATGCTTTTAATTTGTTTTTATACTTTTTGATAGTTAAGCATAAAGGATGATATCTTTAGTTACAGAAGACATGTTCATCCTGCGTGTACTTTCACTGAAACTGGAAAAAAAATGAAATATGACCTCATATGACCTCAAGCTATTTACATAATGCGGCTTCAAAGTTTAAACCTGAAGCTGAAGATTGTGGGCATTTTTTAAAAAAATTTGTTGAAGTTCGTGACGTCACTGGCAACGCCATGAAGGTGCTGCTAGTCTATACTTATAAAAGGCAATATTTGTGTATGTGCGCCATGTCCAGAGGGATCTATCGCACTTACAGCCATGGAATTTGGCAGACAAGTAGTCTGGAGCTGGAATTTTAAAATTCAATATAGAAAATTTTTTATTTAATGTTTTGTGTTGTTTTGGGTCATTTTTGGCACATTTACGGCTGTAGTATCTTTTCTAATGATCACTGAAAAACAATCGATGCACCATCGGATTGAACAAACAATTTTCGTTCTAATGAAGTTTGTTTTGAACTTCAAATGTAATTTAGTAAATTTTGAGAAATTTAAAAAAAATAGTCAGTTTTGCAATCGAAATTTAATTTTTGTTTTTAAATTTGCTGCATCCGACGTTCTAATAACACTTTTATTTTAAATTTTTTTCAGCTTAAAGCTGGAGCGGTTCTGTCGGATTTAAAACAAGAACGGTTAAAATATTTTCCCCCGTTTCTTTTTTAATTAAATTTTTCCTGGTCAGTTGAAAGATATTTTTCTCTACCGAACTTCCTACCGCGACATTTTCTCTGGACCGTTGCTGACAATTTCATTGGCTGACGGTGCAGAGCGCAGGTGATGTCATAACCTTCAAATGAATGAGTTCGATTATTATTTTAGGCGGTATCTTAACGTGTTTTTTTGTCTTACATATTTTGATTGTTGTATAATAATGATTTTCCCTTTGCAATTTTTTAATATTGTTTCGGATTAACGTACTCTGTATTGTTTTTCTACAGTTGAAATGTCATTATCGCGAACAAAAATAGCGGGAAAATCAATAATGTGTATCTTTTGTTTTGTTTTCAGAACTTTTTCATGTCATTGAGGGCGGTTTTTATATATATATATATATATATATATTTTCATTTTCTTGAACTCCTGATTCCACGGGCAACACCGTGCGCGTACTGCTAGTTAGTAATAAACAAAACAGATTCTCTGTCCTTGCGCCATTATAACCTTCCGGACCAGCTCCAAAAAAAACTGAAACGGGTCTGTTATTTTAAATCTATCTTAACAGCAATAGCGTGCATTTATTTTTTAATTTTTAGCTACTATTTTGAATGTATTTAAAAGTTCTATCAAAAGTTAAATTGGCACAATTCACAACTTAGGTTGCAAATGCCACTTCCCTTTCAACGAAAATTACAAACGGGAGTCAAGAAACTGCATTTGCGAATTCCGTGTAAACCTCTGCACATCGACATAAAACGAAAATGAGAGTTAATCAAACTGCATATGGTACATTCGCGAAGTTGCTTACTCTGTCCAATTTTTCCGCTATGCACAATTTTGTCGCACATCAGTTTAGTAAAGAGGTAAATTTTGTATTTACTTCTTTGGCAGGAAAGACCAATCTACATCGTCTTTCCAACTGTCCGGTGCCCACTGATTGAAAGAAAACAATCAGCACATCTTTTGATTACTGTTTAAAAGTCGGTATGAAAATAGTTGCGTAATTTAGTTAAACGATATGTCTCAAAGAATAATATTTGATTGAAAATTTCTTCCTGTTCAGATTATTTTTAATGGGTGCATAGAGTAGATTTCGAAATAATGCGTCCAGTATATATTTTTTCCATGAATAACAATTTCTTCATTCATTTATAATTGAAGATTAAACTTGGTTGAAAAACATAATTTTTCAGAGGAGTGCGGTAATAATCTGTGCCGTTTGTATCACAGCTGAAACAGGGAAAAGTCACTTTCCCGGTCTATATACTGTTACAAACATGGAAAGTCGCTTCCCAGCAATGTGAGTCTTATGGTTGGGAAGAGAGTTTTACAGGGGTAAGTATGAGATGACTGACAGCAGCCACGTCTGGACCCCTGACTTTGGCGACTTTGGAGACGAAATATGGGATCTCAAAGGTGCTGGAATCTTCTCGATATTTCTATTAGGAGAGAAGATACTCTTGAATGTACTAAATAATTCCATGTGACGTCACGGCCTGCTGGGGGAGACTATATAAGGAGAGCGCTTGGATGACGGAGTAGTGTTGATCCATTGGGAACGACTTTAGATAGACTTCTGCAGTGCGAGCTAGGAAGCTGGTGAGCTGAGCACTATTGAAAGTGCAGTTATTGTCGTTATTAGTTATTTGTTGACTGTTTGTGTTGCTAAATATCAAAGTGCTGAACTGATATTACCTGTGAATTGTTGTTTATTTACATTGGTAATCTGTGCAAAAACTATTGTTTCCTGTACCTGTGCTACGTGTTTTCCTGCATATTTGTAAATAAACCTTCATTCTCTATTATCCTGCGGTTGGACTGTTTACACCATACACCCAAGGAAAGACTTTTTGCAACAATACGCTATTTTGCCATGCGCAGTAAGAGTTTTCAACCACGATTTTGGAATGTACAAATCGTTGCAAAAGCTTTGTTTCTTTTTATTTCCCTCTTGTTCTGTATTTCAAAGAAAGATGATTTTCGCAGTCAAATCGCAGAATGATTTGAATATAAATGATTATGATGTATTTATGTACTCGATCATCGAATTCTTAAAGTGAACGTTTATGAAGAAAAAAGAAAGCTGCTCTTTAATACCTTGAAAAATCTTGAAGCTATTCTAGAGGCTAATGTAGACCGTCAGCTTCATTAGACGAGCAGGCACTGCACAATGGAAATTCAATGATGCGCTCGGTGCCCGTAAATGAAACGCAAGAGGAAAATATTTAAATTATAAATGGAATTATCCGCCAAACATACTCATGTAACAGCATTAAATATTTTAAGAGACACTTGATCATTTAAAAAAAAAATATTCACTTTTGTTAACTCTGTTTTTTTAAAAAACAAAAACAAAAGTAATCCACGTGCTCAGTTTCTTAAACGTATAATTTGATGTGGAGGGGTATGATAGGCTTGTTGAAGGAGAGGGGTCGAAAAATTCTTTGTTTAGATAAATAAACGGGAAGAAAAAAAATCAATGAGTGCACTCTGTTAGATATCATAAAGTTGAAGTACGGGGGGGGGGAGTACTCGTGGGAAGGATTGCTGCAGTAAAATCTCCTGCAAAGCGAGAGTTTATTGCCAGAGCGCAGGGAAATTCTGGGGAAAATCTTCTCCAGATTCACATAAAAGTTTCCCTCGCGGGATTAGAGAGCAGAAATTTCATTAGACTTGTCTATCTCTTTCATTGAGTCCTCTGGGTGGACACTGTTGCTCTTTGGAATTGATGAAAAGAGAGCATTGTTCTGCAAAATAACCACAAAAAAAAAAAAACATCTGAAGGGTAAAACGAAACGTTAATTCAGAAGAGCCTTTCTTAAAAATATCAAAATTAAACGGATTATTACCTATCTTACCACTTCTGTAAACTATTTTCAAGCTGAATTGCGCAAATCAAAAATGATATAATATTGTTTTTTTTGGTATGAAAACGAGATAATATCTCCCTGATTCTCCTATCACCTCGCTTAATTTTCACTCCCTTTTAAAAAGTTTCCTATGGAAGGAATGAGTAAACATCTGTTCACCATGAATTTTATAATTCAGCAAGTGAAAGCAATACGCCATTAAGTGAAAATAAAAATGCGAAAGCATTTCTTTGTATGATCAGTGCATGCTGATGAGATTCTAACACATCTACTAATGTTTTCTTTTGAAGTTGCAGGAAGCTATTGAGCACTGCCCAACAATTTTTAACTGTTGTCGGAGGGCGAGGTTCCCACTCCCCAAATGTTTACATCACACCAACGTGAGGATTCCGTGCCTTGGTGTGACGTATTGGATTTTCAATCTTTCAGTGCCAAAGGCGGGACATTGGCTATATCGCGCCTCATAAATACATATCTATCTCTAATAATAATAAAAGAGAAAGTCTGTGTGTGTGTGTGTCTGTTGGCGGTCTACAGAACAGACTGTTGAATCTAGAGCTACAAAATTTGGTACAGGTATACTTTGGAGGATAGGAATATAAACCTCGGGCCAGTTTTTTTTTCAATTTTTTATTCAAATTTTAATTATTTAAAAATTAAGCAAATTTTGAATGCTTTCTGCCATATTTTCGTGAATAAGTTCCGAAAGAACTACTGCATGGTAATGATTTTTATAACACTTTAAAGTGCAAACAATTATCTTTCCAATGGTATTAGTATGAGTACTGTGCGATAATTACTTTTTAATTTTACAAGGTTTTAAATTTTCATTAACTGCGGTCAAGGTCGCTCAAGGAGACCGTTTGTCTTTTCGACTAAAGGTAGGGAGGAAAGGCGGGGGGATGACTAAGCGGTCATTTGTCAACAATGAAAGGGCAGCCATTGTTGGTCATTTGCGGTTAAAAGGAAAGGATTTAAGAAGCTCATCTCGCAATCAATAGGAAAATAGCGGTTGAAGCAACAGGAATGATTTTCT